>AZLU01000024.1:278378-302788 GCA_002224055.1 Pezizomycotina sp. ARF18
ATATACTAATATATCGTCTTCGAATTTAATAGATACTTATTACATATATTGCACGAACTACAGTCATAACCTCGCGGGCTGTAAAACTCCTTATTCCTCTACTACGACATTCTTAGATTGATTCGGCGCAGAAGTCTGTTGTGTATTTGTCCGCAGGTCCGCAAGCACCCACGCTACGCATATGTGAAAATAGCAGTGAGCAAAGTTGTTTGTTCTGTTCCGTAGTTACTATACTGTATTGCAAGCGCTCTTTCTCTTTAGTCTCTCATCCTATCTACTATTCGGCAGAGGATTGCCTCCTCCAAAATCTCTTCCACACATTCCTTTATTGTGATCTTTACATTGTTGAAAGGAAGGGAAAATATATAATATCCCCGCTGCGATTTTTGGTGCTCTTCAAGTTAAAATATCGATGTATCAAGGAAGATATTTCTAGCAGCAGTTTGGATAACACCGAATAACTAAGATTGGTCTTCTCAAAGGAGAATAAATCATCAATTATTCCTTTTATTCCTTGCTGATATTTTACTTCTTTGTATTTTTGAACTGCTTATTCCCTCTACAATTCTTGGCTTTGTCCCCTCTTTTCTCCTTCTTTCTCATAAAGTAAAAAAAAAATAAATAAATAAATAATAAAAAGAAGAAATAGAGGAAGACGAAGTAAACCCCTCTCCCCTTCGACTAAACAACGGCCCTTTAGCACCTTCCCTTCGCAACCATTCCCGTATTTCTTAAACACCGCACAAGGGGGAGGAGAGAATAGTAAAAAAAAAAGAAAAAAAAAAAAAGAAGTATCGCCAACACACCGAAACCGACCAAAACCACGGACACACACACAAAAGCAATATTAGCAATAAAAAGATCCTCGTCTTTCTCTTTTATTACATATTACTGCTATATTTTTTATTTTATTTTTTATTTTTTCTAATTGGGTGTTTTTTTTCAAAGAGACCGAAGAAAAAAGGAAGAATAATTAAAGAAGAAGAGGCCCGAAATTTCGAAAATTTCGAAAAATAAAAAGAAAAAAAAAAGAAAAAAAAAAGAAAAAAAAAGAAAAAAAAAAGAAAAAAAAAAAAAGCGTCCAGCATATTAAGCACACTCATATTAACCCCCCTTGTCTCTTTGCACCTGAACGTGGCATCCCACATTGAAGGGAAAGCAGTTAGATATATCCTTCCATCTCTCTTGTATATTTCGTCCTTTTGATTTATCACCGCTGTCCGCACATTCTTCTTCTCATTCTTTCTTAGGGGGAAAAAATATAGATTTCCTTCTTCTTTCTTTCCTTTCTTTCTTTTTGTTTACAGAAGCTTAGCGAAGGGAATCGGGAAGAAACGAAGTCTAACATTAAGGAACAAAGAGTATCTTAACATATTTTGCCTATTTTCGGTGGATTATGTCACAATTCCGATTCGTCAAACGCAGGCTTTGCTTCTAGGTTACTAGGCTTCGCCAATCTCGAATATAAAGTACCCGAGATATATCGCCCTTGTTATCGCTTTCAGCCCATCGTCGCTTCGGTCAGTGTATAAAGTTGGCGGGAAAAAACGACAGCTATATATCACAGGTTCCGAAGGCTTGGTAAGACGATTCCAAGAATAGTTGGCCCAATATTTACCTCTTTGAGAGACTATCCAATTTTACTCGGTTTCTGTTCCGTGTTTCGTTTATTATTGGCTTATCTTTTTATATTTTCCCCTATTGGCTATGATTTTTTCTTCTGTTCTCATTGTCACTAACCCCACACGAGGACAAAAAGTAGGATCCTTTCGAAAATACGGAAAAGAAGAAAAGTTCAACAAGATACTGGAAAAAAATATATCGAAAAGTTCTCTCAAAGCTATTGTATCGACCGTTCGCCTTCTGTTCCATTTTTTTTTCCCCTCTTTCCTTCTCCCGCTGTCCTAATTTGCGAATCCAATTCTCCACTCATCGCAACGAAGGCCCTCGTCTGTCTTTCCGACTCTCTCTTAGCCCGAACTGTTCCTAGGCTGCGAGCTGGGTCACACAATACCTCACACGCACGGACTACGCAAACCGCTACGAGCAATAATAGCCGCAAAGGAGGGAAAGAAAAAAAAAACAACGCCCTTTAAAAATTATTTCTATCTTGGAAAAAAAATACTCTTTTTCCCCTTGTTATCGAACGATCCAGGAACACAACGCCTTGTCAGGTACGGTTTCGAAGAGGATCGGAGTCTTGGTTCTTAAAGGAAAGGAAGAAATTAAGAGAAAAGAAAAAGGAATAAACGATTTCCCGTTCGGATTAAGAAAAAAAGGGGGTGTGTGGAGAAGGGAAAATCCAACGAACGAAATTTCCTCTTTTTTCCATTCCATTTTTTCTTCTCTTTTCTTTTCTTTCTTTCTTTTTTTATTTTTATTCCTCATTTAACCCCTCTTTGAGGATTTGGTCAAAGAAAAGGGGACCTAATTCATCCCCCTCACTATTCAATCTACTTCGAAAGTCTTTGAAAATCCATCTCTACGGTATATTATGGCTGCGCACTGGGAACAACGAGAAAATGCGCCGGAGCGGCAACAACTGCCATCTATATCAAGCCTGACGAATGGTGCTCCTCCACCTCCTCCTCTAACCGCGTCCCGTCGTCAGCTGGCCACTCGCCTTCCCAATCATCAGATACTCGAGATTCTGGTAATTGGTCAATGACTTCAGCCAGCAATCGTGCGTGTATACCTACCAAATCCTCTTAAATTCAACAGAAAACGATATATACTAATGATATTTTTTTCTTCCCTTGTCCCATCGGCAAAATTCCAACAGATTCTTCATTTTCCTCACCTATGACGCTTGCTCCTATCGCATCTGAGAACAAGATGAACCGCAGTTCCAACTAAATCCTGAGCCGATACACGAAGTCAATCATCATAGCAATCTAGGACATATCAATCAACCGCATCAGCCGCTGGGGCACACAACCATTCTCCCTCTCAGTCGACTCTGTTATCGAACCACTCCACAACGAGCTTACATGGCCCACCATAGCAACAACAGCAACGCAAACACTTCCTACACGCAAAATGACTCGTCTCCCACCGCATCACGACGGAGTAGCTTTGACACAGTAGGCAACTGGCGATAAACTCCCCCCACGCTGGTACACCAGCCGCGACCAGCCAAGTCTCCCTTGCTAGTCAATTGCAGAGGGAGCGAAGTGGTGCCATCAAGGATCGCCGGCGCGTCTATACTCGAAAACAACCATGGCCATGGTCCATTTACGCCGATAAGCCCTCGACTCATTACCCTTCGGCCAGTATGAGCAGTGGTGGAAGTGCCGGCCCTCGCAGTAGTTACGGATCGTGGACTGCTCCAGTGACTAGTGGGCCAGATAGGCCCGGTGGTAGGATTGCGCCGCCTATCGTGGGATCAGCACGTTACCCTTACCCTCATCCCAACGCTCCGTCACCAACGAAAGGTTTCCCTTACGCCTTCCTGACCCGACTTCGCCGGTCCTCCGACCTCTGATGCCCGGGACACGCTGGACATTCTGCAGCGACCTCGCACGCACAACAGCCAACTCCTCAACAGCCGAGTACCAATATACACCCTAAGAATCCTTACGGTCCACAGATCGACCATTACCCCACCCGGGCAGCAGTCTCAATCATCCCTATTCTCACAAACATCAATGGATCTGTCGTCAGCTCTAATCATCCTCGATATTCTCAAGGCTCCCTACATGATCTTCATCATCACCATATACAGCGGTTGAATGGCGCTGCAACAGTAGACTCCCTCCCGCGACGCCATATTCTAGGACCCCCGAGTTACGTGTCAGCCACAAGCTCGCTGAACGTAAGAGGAGAAAGGAGATGAAAGAACTTTTCGAATGAATTGCGTGATTCTCTTCCTGCTGAGCGTGGTGGAAAGAGTAGCAAATGGGAGGTCCTTACAAAGGGTGAGTTTTGAATCTTATCCGGTGATTGTACCGAAGTATATATATATTCTGCTTGAGCTAAAAGTTCGCTAATTTTTAATATCATTTTACCCCTGCCACAGCAATTGAATTCATCACCCAGATAAGACAGATCAATGACAATTTATCCTCAAAAAACGAATCCCTCCAAATGGAAGTAAACCAACTCAAGTCCGAAATTCAAAGTTACCGTTCCGGCCAGCCGAACGGTAATTATGGTCAACAGCATCACCATATGCAACAGCAACGTCCTCCGATGTCCCCGGACCCTAACGGAAGCAGCCAAATGCAAGGCATCGAACGATCCGGATACTAAGCTGTCGCATAACCCTACTTCTGATTATAAAACATCCATGCACTCGCAAATAGTTATCGCTTCTTCGTCGAAATTCTTTTTTCCATTCCTTTTTTAAGCTAGTGTTCTTCTGTGGATTAAAAAGTTTGGATGAATGTCTTTGAATTCATTGGACCATTCACTGTTTATCTACTTCGCTACCTTTCACTCTTGGCTAGGATTTATACCACCTATGTCTCTTTTCCTTCACCTCAGGGAGCCTCCTCAACTGTACAAAAAAAAATCAGAGATACCGTATTAAAGGTTGCTGACTATAGTACTTACATGTGCCGTTTATTGGCTTTTCTTTCACGTTTTTTCATTTCTCTCTATCAAACTCCCCCCCGCCCCTTTCTCGTTTCTCCTATCTTCTGTTTCTAGCTTGTAAATTCTCCTTGTGTCCAATATACATAGAGCTTTCTTTCTTTCCTTAGCTTTTGTTTCTTTCTTACCCCACTAGTTACACAAAACTTCTCTTCCTCCTCAACTTCTCTCATACACTTCTCTGTTGATGGTTCAACCATGTCAAGCTCAACAACATAATGATCATATTTACTCAATTTTGTACTTTTCGGTTGTAGGTGTATCAATATGCATACATCTTTTTTTCCCCTTCAATCCCCGCGGGCTTCATCTGTCATCTTATATTCTTCTATTTTCCTGCTTTTTTTCTTCTCCTTTCTTTTCTAGTCATTCAAGAATGGGATATGTCTGTGTTCGAATTGGCGTGATAGTGGTTGTTTTCTTTTCTCTTGGTTTCTCTTAGGTTATTCCTTATTTTCATTTATTTGATTGTTTTATATTTCCCCTAAAGGAAAAAAGACATCATGTACCTCATTTTCTTTTCTATATTTTGTCCTTCTCGCACTTGCACTTTCCACACCTTATTCTCCTTGCAATTGAGTATCTCACGATTTCTCGGACGATCTGGTTCTGGAAATCGTATTTGAAATATCATTTACCGTATTGTGGTGCCGCGAAAGTGGCCGATTTAAGTCATACGGTCTTTCATGATGTAGAGTGATTTTTTTTGTGTTCTTTTCTTGACTCCATGTGAACATTCGTATATATAGTTCTTCTTCTTCCGGACGTATAGCTTTCTTCTCCTCTTCTCCTTCTGAAAATGATCCCATATTGAATAACGTGCGCTATCTAGCTGCTAGCTACATGTTTGCAACGCATATACTACTCTTTCATCCTCGACTTGAAAATCGTCGTCACCTGCGCCTCGGTTGGCTTGCTTTTTTCTTTTTTCTTTCTTTTTTTTTTTTTTTTTTTTTTTTTTTTAAAAAAAAAGAGTAACAAATAAGCAAAATTAAAAAGGGACCTAGCTAAACTACGATCAGAGATACAATTGGAGACTGATGACGAGTCTCTGGAACAAACCTCCCAAGAGTAAATATTATTTTACTGATAGAGACGTAGTTCTCCAGCTCGACTTTCCCCCGAACAAAGGGGAAAGAAAAAATGAACATATATACTTCTTAAAAAAGTATTTCTCCTCTCCTGCCCTCGTTCCTCTTTCTGCCTATCCTTCTCCCTTCCCCCCATTCCCCCCAATTGCGTTCTTTTTATATTAAGTACTTATCTATATACAACATTATTAACGTAATATTGTTACTTACAAATGAGAAGTATAGCTACGTTAATTGTAGCTATTTTAGACCAGATCTCTCTTTCTAATCGATCTTGACATATAAGTATTAAAGTGAAAATGTGAAAAACGTCCTAGTAGCTTTGGACAAGAGAATGAGTGCTCCGCTAACAACATCAAAGAAATACAAAACACGAAACTAACAGACAAACAGATGAGCAAGCCGTCTCGTTTTCGTTTTTAAAAGAAAAACGATGCCTGTAGCTCCTTCTGGTCAAGTTGATATCAAATGACAACCAATCTCGTAGTGTCTCCCATCCTCCATTAAAGCTCACCGGCCTATCCAGATCCAGATATCCTATCTCCTTGTCCAATAGAAAGTCACCTCGAGTCGAAAGCAAGCCAATTATATTAAAACTTAAAAAAAAATACATATCAGAAAAAAAAAAAAAAAAAAAACGAAACTTTAACAACAAGAAGGAAAATAGGCTAAGCTAGCGCTCAATGCACAAAAGACACAAGATGAAAATTATGAAAACAGATTTACGGATATACGGAGCCACGACCCGAGCAAGTATATTGTAGAGGTATACACCGAAAAGGAACCCAATCATGAACCAGTATAGCGTGGCAATGATGTGCATCAAGATGTCGAAGAGCGATAACGTGTTGTAGTCGTAGTAGTGGTCGACGATAGTATCACACACCACTATGTACGGCAACGACGCAATTTTGGACGGTTCAGCAGACGATGACGACGGTTTTGCTTTGCTGCCGCAGCGTCTTGTTGTAAAGGATGAGCTATAGTACAGATGAATCTTTCAGAGAAAGACATGATTGGAAAAGAAGATCCTAGAAAGCGGCAGCTATAGATCCAGGTGATTTTTCTTTGCTTGCTTTTTTTTTTATATTTATTTGTACTTTTGGTTTTCTTTTTTGAGGAGGAAAATTTGATGTATATATAGGCGTACGATATACCTAAATCGATTGCACGATAGGATAGAGGAAGGTTTTGAAGTTGTCTTTTTTTGGTCTTTCTACCCATTCTCTCCATCTTTCTCCTTCAGATTTATTATCACGATATATATAAAGTCTAAAAATCCCAGACATTTCCCATTTACCCAACGGAAACGAAAAAGGGACCTTGCAGTATACAGTTCACGTTTTTTCGCTCTCCCTTGAGCTCGAATGCAATTGCAAGGTTTTCTAAAAAAAAAAAAAAAGTTAAGTTTCGGAAGCAGAGTGTTGTGCTCCCGTATATCAGAGAATCAAATAATATTCCCTGAAATATTGGATATGCATGGTGAAGTGGGAAACGTAATGTTATAACACGCTGTCTCTGCGCCTGCATTTCAATATATTGAATATACAATGAAATAATATATATATTTTTCCATAGTAGATCGAAAAATAAAAAGATAGAAAGAGAAGAGATTGATCGATATATCGAAATGGCTCGACATATATTCAGGTTTACTGTCGTGTGGTTGTGGATGTGGTTGTGGTTCTTGGGGCTCTTTCTTGTTCACGTTTTCACAGATGATCGAAATGCGCAGGCTTTATGTAAGTGCGCTCTGGGTGGGGCGAGAGCTCGAGAAGCGTCGAAGCCGGCTATACCAATTGAATAAGAATATCGAGCGACATTAAATCAGACAAGGGCGCAGGCAGTACTTCGAACGTGGGACCATGATCATATCAAATTTACTTAAGTATATCGTCATTCGAATCGATGATGCTCTCTGTTTGGGAGGAAGACGCCCGCCACAAAATAAATAAATAAATAAATAAAAGCTTACCATGGCCTTAGGAGTGGGAGTATTGGCAAGTTACGTTTATAGATATCGACTATCAGCAGCCTCGAGAGGGCCTAGGGTTTTAGAGACGGGTTTGCATCCTATCAGACGGTATTTATTGGACGTTCAGACAAAAAAATTTTTTTTTCCTTCTGACTCTATACTATAATGTTTGAAAGCGCGCTCACTGGGGAGACGCTGTTTCAATTCCCTGGCTCTCAGACTATACGCGCTAGTAGGGATGATACCCAAAAGGCTTCAGAGCTCTTCTTACTTTTCAAAGTCACTTTGGAGCTCCCGCTATAACACTGGTGGTACTATGTGATATGTAACTAGCAATTCTTTTCTTTTTGGAACCGAAACTGTTACTGTTGTTGAAAATCAAACATTACCTTCAGTGCGCGCATCATTTTTGCGTGCTTGTTAGAAACGCGAAGAATGAAACAGCCCTTTTACAATGACAATAATGATCTATACCTGATTCTGTTATATCTTGTTTATTACTTTACAGAGCTTGACAGAAATATTGCAACAGTTCCGCAATGATAATTTTAATGCTGTGCTATAACTTATCCTACTCATCACCATCATCATCCTCATCTTCAAGCTCCTCATCCTCATCCTCGTCCTCATCAACCATATCATCGTCACCTTTCCCGCCTTTCTTGCCATTCTTGATGAGCAGCTCCTTGACATCATCGTCCTCTTCGTCACCATCCTCTTCATCGTCGTCGGCTACATCCCACACGCCGCGACGTCCCATCTGCTGCCCGGAGCAGCCTGGCTGACATATTTGACGAATCTGAGCACTCCCTGGTCCTGTAAGCGATACTCATTGTATTCCAGCAGGCAGGGACGCTAAAAGAATCCCACCATCCTCGTCGTCGCCTGCGGACGACTTGTAAATCGCTGGATCGGACTTCTTTTTTTCCTTCTTCATGTGCGGTCCTTCTTACTGCTGCTGCTTCCCGCACCGCCGCTGCCTTTCATGTCCACGTCTTCCCCCTCTTCGTCATTGTCGTCATCATCGTCGCCGGCCATGTAGGCTTCATACCCACCGTATGTATCCGCTTTCGAAGCCGTCGGCTCCGCTTTCGACTTGCCTTTGCCTTTTCCTTTGTCTACGCCGTTAGCAGCAGCAGCGGTTGAAGAAGTCTCATCGTCCTTCATTTCATCTTCGTCCTCCGGTTCGTCTTCCATCCTTCGTTGGGTGTTAAGCCGAGAATGACCTCGACGCGCGGTTGATCGCCATCGTAGCTCGTGGCGAGAGAGTAGTCTAATCCTGGCCTAAAGCGGCGCGCGAGCAAGTCGTAGTTGACTACTTTGACACCAGTCGCCAGCCGTAATATCTTCTTGAACGCCTTTGATGGTAGCAGCTCGTATATCAAGCTGCAGAGCGGGTTCTCGCCGTTCGCGGGGGATTTTTGAAGTCGGGCTGGTAGTACAAGTACCGGCTCTTGTGCGGCGGGCTCGACACCTTCCAGCCTTCTGGCATATCAGAGGGAACCTCGCTGGGCTTCTCAGGCCTGGAAGCGTCGAGTTTCGAGATGTACTCTTTGATTCTTTTCGAGAATGCATTCGAGAGGAAGTCCGAGAGCTGCACGGACGAGTTCTCGGCGAAGATTTCGCAGAGCTCCTCGAGCGTATCGGGGGTAAGGTAGTTCGGGTTCATGAACTTCAGCAGGAACTCAAAGTCGTCTTTCGTCAGTTCGTCATCGTCGCTATCGGCGTCTTCGCCACAGTCCCCATCCTGCTTCGCCTTGATGGCGTCTGGGCCTTCGTCTTCGGGTACTCTACCACGTTCGGCTGCGCAGGTCGTACTTCTCGCTCTTACTTTGCAACTGCTGCAGGCTGCTCTTTACCGCTAATTCCTCCTCGAGGCCAGGAATATAACCATCTTCACCTTCCTGGGGGATATGGACCAGCCGCTGATTGCCATGCGAACTTTACCTTCCTCGAAGACTTCCTCGACATCATGGAAACTGTAACCAGGCTGCACTTTGAAGAAGCTCAGCTGGTTAAAGGCGGGCGGGATGACAAGGCTCCAATCTTGCAGTGGAATTCTCATCTCCGGATTATCCTCCGCAGCTTTGGTGGGGTAAAGCCTCAGCCCGCCGCCCCACTTCGCCTCCCACGGATCATCCGGGTCCGTCAGGTATAAAATATAGCTAACCCTTCGAGTCCCAATAAACATCGTCGTGCGTTAGCAGGTGGCATCCCTTCGTGTAGACGTTAATGGCCATGTCCTGCTTCTTCCCGCTGAGAGGGCCCGAGGATGTGATCCCCTGAACGTAGCTGCGGAATTTCGAAGAGTATAGCGCATTGCGCAGCTTCGTAAGGGAAGGGAAAAGTGCGGCTTCTTTGGCGGATAGGCCCGAGAGATTGGCGAGGTCGCCGGTCTGGTGGATTGAGTATATATCCGTCTGCTTTGGGGTGAAATGTAGGTGCTCTTGGATTTCCAGCCGCACAGCGCGCAGGAGGTCATCGTTCATTAAAGATGAGATGACGCAATGTTGTATCTATCGAAATTTCAAATAATTTAGTGCAATACTCTTCAGAAAAATAGATCGAATTGGTAAATAGCAAAAGATAGTTGCGCATGGAGGATAAATGACGTACGGTCCAGAAGCGTCATGCGCTTCACTGTACTTCTTCAGCTCGGCGTCATCAAAGAGCCCCGCGCGGAAGGCTGCGGCAACTTCACTATCTGCCAATTGAGGCTGTGATTCGCCGCCCATTTTGCCCTTCTTTACTGGACTGTCGCCGAATTCCTCCGTCTTTCGCTTCTTGAGTTCTGGGGAGCTCATTGTGAATGATTATTAACTGTTCTTTATATTTGCTGAACAGAAAGTCGTAAAACAGAACTTCTGGCTTTTTATAGCAGACGCTGAGCAACTGCGCAATGCCCTTTCCTCGGTACTAACGAGACCTGTAATCGTTCGTTCGTGCCCGTGAATGATTTTTTTTTTTCTTCGAATGGCCTGATATAATAAAAATGTTAATCGCCAGTTGTCAATTCATTCGTAAGCCCTTGGTGGATCCGTGGAGAACAGCAAAGAAGCTTTTTTTATTTAGCTATTTTTGATCTAGAACCTTCCTATCGCGAATTCAGTTTTTATTTTTGGCGGTTGAATTTTCACTTCACACACCAACTGAAAAATTTCGCGATCCCTCGTGCAGGGTCTTGGTGGCTAGTCGAATGAGACCATTTTCTTTTATTTTTTTTATTTTATTTTTTTTTTTTATTTTATTTTATTTTATTTTATTTTATTTTATTTTTTATTTTATTTATTTTATTTTATTTTATTTTTATTTTTTGAGCCTCTGTCTTTTAATCCTTCCTTCCTGCTGCCGCACGTGTCTTTCCGTCTCTAAAATAGCACAGCACCTCCATAAGTCTCTCCTCCCATGTGTTTGTTCTTCCGAAACTGATTGTCTAGAAATCACTATATTTTCTACCTAGTGGGGAGTACAGCCTCAATCTAGCTCTCGCCAGAAGAGCTATAAAAATCATTCTATACTATAACCGCCAGCTCTAGTTGTTTGCAACCGTTCAAAGCATTCGGAAAATAATAGAGAAGCTCACAAAACAGCTCTAATAAGGCACCATCTAGGAGGAGAGAGCTACAGCTACAGCTCTACTCACACCTTTTCGAAAGGTCATAAACTTGGAATTCTTACAGCTATCTATCAACAAGGCCTAGCAACTCCCTTATCGGAGATCAATTGACCTCGAGCAAACTTGTGAAAAAGCTCGCTGCCTCTACCTAAACGATGGCCTTCCATTCACCTCCCCACCACCTCCGTCCTCTCCTACACACCCTCTTCACCTCCCAACCGTACCCTTCCTTACCGCTACAAACAACAACCCACCGCGCCGTCCTCCGCGACGCACTAAAACGTTACAAGCGGTTAACCCCGCAGGAACAAGCTACGACGCTACCCTCCATCATTTCCTCGATAAACGAATACATCCCTTACCTCCTGTGCTTTGAGCAAGCGTTCCGCTACGGCGACGTAGTACCCTCGAACCCAAAGAAGTAGAAACGGATGGCGACCGACGTTATCGAAACCCCCAAAGGCGCTTAAAGGCGGAGGAGAAGCGGCAAGGGTCAAGAGGGGCGGGATGAACTACGAGATCGTTTTCGTCGCGGCGACGCTGGCGTACGCGCACACGCTGCGCGCGAGGAATCTGCTGGCGTCCGCTTGTATTCTCCTTCCGCGTCGGGCGATAAGAACACGCACTCGAATAATCTGATAAACCAGGCCATAACGAATCTTTGACTTCGGCTAATATATTTACGTATCTTCACGACCGGGCGATGCATACGGTACCCATACCGCCGAATTTCCCGGCGGACGTATCACCCGCCGTAACGCAAGCGCTCACGCACGTTAGCCTGGCGTCGGCGACGCTTTTGGCGGTCCTTAAGTCGGACCATACCCTAGCCTTGTAGCTATAGAGCACGATAAGAACGATAAGGAGTGGATGTATAGATCCGTTACCGTGCCCACCGGAGTGAAAGCGCTTTTGCTAGCGAGACTGTGTGCAGAGGCTAGCGATCAAGCTGGTAAGGTGTAGCGAAACGTAATGTCCGCAGGCGGCGGTGCGTTGTCGCGGATTTATTGAAGTTCTGCCAGGAGCTGCAGAACGTCGGGAGGCCAAAGCGTGTAGGTTTTTAGGCGTCGATGCAGAGGCGCAGGGAAAGGTAGGAGAGGCAATCGGTGGGTTAGGGCCGGAAGGGAGATTTTTGGGATTTGCGGTAGATAAAGACGCGAGATAAAGGATGACGGGACGGGGGTGGTGGAGGTATAGGCGGGAGCGGAGGTGGAGGCGTAGCAGCGGGTTCGAAAAGTTCAGGAAAGCAAGGAGGAGCGCAAAGAAGGTAAAAAATGGGAGAAGCAGCGGAGCGAAGGGTACTAGTGACGACTCGGGAAGGTTCGAGGAAGGGAGGGTGCTGGCGGCGCTAGAGAAGAAGTGGGTTAGGGTCAACGACGCCGTGAGTATTATTCGAAAATCCCTCTTGACAACTTTTACTCCCCCATGGAATAAAGGGCCGTTTTCTCTAATAGCTCTCTCTCTCTCTCATCAGGTCATGTTCCAACCATAAAACCCCCATCGTCGTTACTATCCCAGCTGCCGTCCGGACGCCCCGTCCATCCTGATCCTAAACCCTGGGTGCCTCCAACGCTGAGCGCAGAAGCTCTAGCTACGTTACGGGCAAGCCGTGCGAGAAGGACCTCGCATGGTCAGCGGCCGAACGTGCATGAAAGATGACAGCGACGACGAAATACTACGCCCAGCTTCGGTCCGGGAGTCGGGGCAGAGCCACCGGAATACTTCTAATCCCGGTAGTATTTTACGAACTGTACCCCTACCTTGTGTCTTGTCTCTCCAACTAGTGGTACCAACGGGTGTAACGAGTAACTGACATCATCAAATCTCATATACTTCTTGCATGTAAAAACAACGAGCATTAGATACTAAAGACGACATTACGATATCATTTGATTTTTCTGTAAAGGCTTGATTAGATTCTATATAATTGTCTGATCATTAATGTTCCTATCTACATTGCTCGTCATGCTTTCATGACCATTGACTTTAATCCATACTGAGAAAAGATTCTTTAATGACAATAGTCGAATCCACCGTATGAAGTAATTATATTAGTCGCTGAGACAGTCATCTCTAAACACCATAAGAATAAACTCCAAATCCAATTCTATCCCAAAATATCCGACACTGTTGTGAAAAATATCAAGTAGCGATGAAGCAATATATGTATATATGAAAAAAGTGCTCTTTTTTTTTCGATGATCGAGTGTAATATGCATATGGGGTAAAAACGAGCAAAAAAATATGAGAACGATCAAGTGACAAACGCCGTGAACCCCGTGGTACAATTGAGGGAAGAAGAACGAGAATGAGAAAAACGAAAAAAAAAAAAAAAAAGCTTAGCTTTAAAGATTCGAGTCGAGGCTGAGACTTGAGAGTACGGAGTAAACAAGGAAAAGCTGAAACTCCAAAAAATCGATCGAAGAAAAATATGACAAACGATAAACTTTCAGGTCGTAAGTAAAGATGGGAAGAAAATCGGCTGAGAAAAATGAAGCAGAAGAAGAAAAAAAAAAAAAAAAAAAGGATAATTAGATAGAAACAACATGATAAAGAGGGAAAGCATTGGCGCCGACTAGGGGCTGCATAAGGTAGCTGCTTAGATTGCGCGAGACGCCATGATTTCGGAGATGAAAAGGAGAGAAGCTTAAAAACAGGACACTGCGGGACCATTCGAATATATATTTTTCTCTCTTCCTTTATTTTATTTTGTCGATGTCGATGGTATTGTTCCTGATCTGTTTGAAATACTTCATCTTCCCAGGCAGTCACGGCCCATTCGCACCGGAATGAGCATGTTGACGAAAAATCGCGATCCCGGAATCGTAAAAGATCCGTTTAATCGGCTTCATTTCATTGCATGCGCCTACGGGAAAGACATTGATCATTCGCTGAGGAATAAGCGATCCCGTTACGGGTCCACAGCTGATTGGCATATAGGTGCTCCTAAAATCATTTAAAAAAATAAAAAAAGAATCAAGTCAGCCTTATCATGGTCGCACAAGAAACATTTGAAGGTGCTTCGCCCACTGCGAGTGAGATTTTTTGTTTGCACATGCACATGCACAAGCGGGTAAAAGTATAACCTACCAGGACGTCTTGCTCTCTTGTGCTCCCAAACGTGCTGCTGTTCGTACGACAGGTGTCCACCATACACATCCATCAAGCAACGTAAACGCGTCTGATCATGAAGCTTCCAAGGTTGAATCACCACAGTCCTGGGTACAGACGTTTATGCTGTTCGGGTCGCCATCTCCGACTCTGCTTCTAGTGATCGAGTCAAGCCATTCGTCTCGGAGGGTGTGTAATGTTGAGGGGGTTGTAAATTTGATATCGCGGTACCGTAACGTTTGAATGCGATCAAAAATGTGTTTCTGCAGCGATACTTCGGGTTCCATAATGTAGGTCTGTAGATCAAGATACCAAACATTCGGCTTGGGTGTACTTTTTCATAGCAGACTTGACAGCATCCATTTTTCCCAGGACTCTCTCCATTCGTGAGTGCGTATCGCTTGGCCCGCATCATGTCCTTGATATCCAGAATATAACCGTGTCGCCGAGCGTGTCCTTCTTGTTCTTGATTGACTCCTCTCGATCCTCCCACTCCTTCCCCTCCATTTGAGCACAACCACGTCCACGTTCGACACGCTAGCAACAATAACAAACTTGGAATCCCCCAGGTACGATTGGATTTGTAAACATGTATCAATGGCGCCAAAAATATGTAAGGATCATGCCAAAAATAATGAAAAGGTGAAAAATCTCTTCGGTCGCGCAAACACATTGCAAAACCGCTTAACCTGCGCCAGCCGCCTTTGAAACCCTCGAGCGTGTGCTGTCTTGTCTGGTAGTAAGGGTTGTAGCAGGTAGACTTTTCGTAAGTCGCTGATGACCAGTGTATGTCGGACGGATCTAGCATTGTGAGAGGACGAGACGAACGAAAATATCTTCGTCAACTGCTGTCTTAAGAATTCTTCGGGTTTCGCTTCAAGATAGATATCGGAACGCTCCTACTATGGTATGTACCGCTGCTTCCGCCGCTTCACTGAGGTGCGCGACTGGCTCGGAGTATAAGGCCGACTAATGGGAAGGAAGGCGGTGTCCTCGTCATTCCACGGTCGACATTCACTCGCAATGGACGGTGTTCTTGATAAGCTATACTGCTCGGCGTCGTAAGGTCTTGCGCTCCGTAATATGTCGGGGTACTCGCGCCGGAACCTGGATACGGTGTATGTGATATTGTTGGTAAACTCGGGGCGAATGAATAACCACAACCGTGCCAGAATGTCCCGTCCAGCCGATGAAGGATGTGTACGAATACCTTATAAGGTATCTTGCTGTGACGATTTGTTATGGTTCTTCGAATTCGTTTGGCAACCGCCGGTCGAATCCGGTGTCGGTATTATGGATTTCTTTTCACGGTCGCTAAAGAGGCGGCGTCTTGTCGATTGGAAGCCACGGTGACGGAAATTTACGAAAGTCGACGGAAATATAAGTGAAGAAAAAGAAGTCTCTAAACAAGACTCAAGGTCGTATAGAAGAAAAAAAATTTTTTTGTGCCCTTTTGTCTCAGAGCGCAAGGTTCAATAAATATCTCTGGCGCCCGAAACGAAATAATAATAAGACGGTGCAAAAAAAAAAAAAAAAAAGGGAGAGAACCTTCTGAAGAATATACCGCAAGGATTTATATATAATAATAATAATTTCTACTCCAAACGGAGGGATATTAAGAAGTGCTGCATTTAACATGGAATGCGAAGCTAAGATAGGTATATCAGATGTATATGGTGTGTCGATGGCGCGAGCGAGCGAGGGATAGGCAAGTATATATATATAAAAATAATAGGATATATTAGAACTGCAGGTGTGGAAGGATAGATAGTGAATAGTGTAAAGATTCACAAAGAAAAAAAGAAAATAAAAGAAAGAAAGAAAGAAAGAAAAGCCACGATCTCGATAACTACTGCTTGTCTTAAATAATCTCTCTTTTTTTCTCTCTTTTTCTTGAAGGAATATTTTTTTTTGACGGGACCTGTAACTGCCTTGTCGGATGTAGCGAATACGACCGTTGCCTTTCTGTTCTGTCCTCTAAACTTTGAGATTATTTCTTGTTTTTATTTTAATTTATTTTTTTGAAGCTCCCTTCAAAGAAAGCTCTTTGCTCTTGTCTTCCTCTTCGGCTCGCCTTGCAGAAGTGCAGCACGTCGTAAAAATTACGTGAGCAAAAAAAAAGGAAAGAAAGGAAAGCGAATCTTGAAAGGGGAAACTTTTGGCAAGAATTAAGAGAAGAAAAGAAGAGATACAGCTCGAACAGGTGAATTTGAAAGAAAGTCCTGTAGGGACAGATATCAAAGTACCGTTTGACGGCCAAAAAAAAAAAAAAAAAAAAAAAAAAAATAAGTCAAGATCAACAACGAAACCTTGGCGATGATTATTAAAAATCGATTATAAGGCGATTAATTTCTTGTCATGTTAATATTTTAAACAATCAAGGGCAGGCAGGCAGGGCAGGCAGGGAGGTGATGCTAGGCGTACCAGAAAATAGAAGAAGGTGCGAACGAGAAGAAGTGTCCTCTTTTCTTCTATCTTTGATTGCTTGAAATTTCGTCGCTTGTTGTACAGAAATGCCGAATTAAGACACAGATTCACCAGCTCTAGAAGGGTCGCATGGGGAAAAAAGAAAAGGGGAGACAGAAGTGGGTTCGCCAATGGAGGCTAAAAATCAATTTTAAAATATTAGTTAGCAATGGTGGATATTCGTCCCAAATTTTTTTCCCCCGTTCTAAAGAGGAAGAGCAAAGGAAGAAAAAGGATTTGCTGGAGTCCATGATATCAATAATAATAATAAATAATAATATAATATAATTATTATTATTATATTTATTATTATTATTACTATTATTATTACTATTATTATTTATTTACTTATCGACAAGTCGAATGAATCAAAGCATCTTCCGCTTGAATATACTCAAGTTATCTCAAAACACACTGCAGAAAACGAAGTGGAAAACGCATACGGCCCTTTTTTTTTTTTTTTTTTTAATGGCCTGGTTGTTACTCACCGATATAGAGGTTCTGAGAGAGATTCAGAAGAAATTTGAAACAGACGTCGTTGGAGAAGGAGAAAAAAAATAGTTATGGAGGAGCATCATAATATGAAGGAAACAATAGGAAGAGAGACTGGAATAAATTGATATATTCACTCTAGAAATGAACCTCCTTCCCTCTCTTGATGTTTCTTTTTGGTTATCTTTCCTTTACAACTGAAGAAAGAATAATAGCAAACCTTCTGAAAAATCGCTCTTGTTATAAAGATTCATATACACTTCTCGTTTTCCTTGCCGCGGGAAAGAGGCCTGCCTATTTTCATATAGATAAATTATTATTTTTATCTAGTAATAATGAGTACTTTTATAGCTGAAGAGAGGAGAGATAAGACGATAAAAAAGTAAATAAATAGATAATAATATTATATAATGAAAACCCCAGCAGCGAATATATATTAAAAAAAAAAAAAAAAAAAAAAAAGGAAAAAGGAAAAAGGAAAATGCGAAACGTCCCTTTTTCTTTGTCTCTTGGTGATGCGTTTACCTTGGGGGCTACGGGGCTTGGTGAGGTTGCTATATATTTTTTTTGATACTTCCTGTTGAGACTGCGTCGATCCAGCCAGAGCTCTATATCCCTCCCTTCAGGCTCTTTTGTTTTTTTCCCGCTACAATCAATGCGGACCCATTTGATTAATCTTGTTCTTCGCTTCGCAAAAAGTAACCTCGTTGGTATCACCTTCAAACAGCAGAGGGTCCGAAAAGAAAGTAGTTGGTAGTAGCAGTAGTAGTAGTAGTACTAGTAGCATTGCGCAAAGACGGGGAAAAGGAAGAGAAGAAGAAAAGGAATATAAATAATCTCTAGACTTTTTGCATTCGTTATCGTACTGGGGAGAGTCCAGCCACTGAGCTCCATCCAGTTAAGTAATAATATTTGTGGATAACTTTCTTCTCAAGGCATTCCGATTCACAGTACACCTTTTTTTTTTTTTTCTTTCCTAATCAGCGTCTCCTAGACGAGCACGAAATTATCAGACCTTGCGCGTTCCGTTTGCAAATATCTTCTTCTAACCCTTTCGTTGCGGCTTGTTCGTCGAGGCGTACCCGTATAAGAAAGATCAAGCCAAGTGACCTTTTTGTTTGTCTCGTTTCTCTTATCTTTACTGCCAGATTTCGAAACTTCTTTTGTTATACTGCTATTTTATCGGTTCACCATGCCCAGTTAAACAAAGTGAAAAAAAAAAATAAATTTAAAATAGTTACGTACCCGCGCTGGAGAACTTCTGCGAATCAATGCATCGGATGACAATACGATGAAAGGTAGGCTCAGCTTTCCTCTCAGTCGACGAACGCCTCACTGGCTGATTACTTGGAACCTAACAAGCTCAAGTGTAGTGAGCGGTCAGTTGATTCTAGTCAATAAGAAAAAAAGGGGATCTTTGATGCTATTATTCCCTTTTTATCTTTTAAAACAATCTGCTCAAAACGATGAGCGTGTCGAATAAATAGATAAATGTCTCCAGTCCTCTTCTTCTTTTACAACTCTTCAGGGTAGATGATGTGTTTGTATATTGAGGAATTAATTCTTCTCTTCTTATGCCACCCCAGTTCGCTTGGGCCAAAGAGTTTCCTCCTTCCTTCCAGTGCGGGCCGTCAAAAACGGGGTTTAACGCCATCAAGATGATAGGAGGCGTGAGTGTGTAATAATAAAATATGCATCACCTCTTCTCTGCAAAAAAAAAAAAAAAAAAAACTAAGCACGAAAGAAGGGATCCACTACAGCAGCAGCAGCAGCAACAAGCATTGATCAAAGACAATCGTAAACACTTGTTACTTTTTTTCTTCTCCGCTGATTGCGAATTAGATTGAAGGAGGATGTCACCGCTTGTCCTGATCGAGTCCCTCTTTTTCTCCCACGAACTATATCCTTTTGAAATTTCTTAACACATTCGGTCTTAAAAGATAAACGAACGGCTGTGTTTTTCGTGATCTCTGTTGATTCGATTCTTCCTGTAATGTCCCTACAGGTAATTATAACATATATAGATAGATATGCGTTTTTTCGCTCATGGCGGATCTCCGTGGCCTGCATGAAACGATAATATAACTTGGTCGCAATTGCGTACTTAGATGCAGCAAGAGTATCGGCGCAGCTAAAATTGCAGAGAGATATACAAGCTAAGAGCAGTCATGCTTTTAGTATAGTACCTTTGATTACCTAAATTCAACTGTTTTTTTTTTTTCCTTGGGTTTCTACACAATGAATTCCAGCTTGATTCTTGTTCCTATTCCTGTTCCTATTCTATTTCCTATTCCTGTTCTTGACTTAGTTGCTTGATTCGGGGTACAAAAATTATTTCTCTCCCATTTTCCCCTAAGTTTTATGTTTCAACAGTTCTCTTTTCTCTTCTTATTTTCTTTTTGTTTTTTTAGCCTTTCTGTTCTTGGGAGGCTGCAAGGGCTTTGGCCTCGTTCCTTCCTTTCCAGATCTTTGCTTTCGCGATCCTCTTTCCTAAAATCGCCAAGCATCAGAAAAAATAATTAGTTCGGGCCCCAAACATCTACAGATCCTCCCGTTCCGTGAAATCCGTAGTCTGTGCGAGCGAGCATGGTATAATAATATATATATCATCAAAAATCCTCGACCGCATAAAATTGTTTTTTTTTTTTTTTTCAGATTTCATTTTAATAAATAAGTTTACCAGAGCTAGCTCTAAAAATTCTTCAAATTTTGTCCATGAAAAACTTTGCCAATAAATATTACCAATGACGAATCAGAAAAAGATAGATACACTAATACTAATAGCAATAAATATCGGAAAATTGGTATAAGAAATATTTCCCACAATTTCTCCACCTTCTCTTCTCTACTATCTCGGATGTGAGCTCCCACTTCCAATGTGCTCTCTTTCTTCATCTCTTTGCCCTATAAATAGAACTATTCCATTGGTCGAGAGCTTAAAAACGTGAAGACTTGGCAGCTCGTTCTTTCTTTCTTTCTTTCTGTTCCTGTTGCCGAAAATTGGGAATTTGCTGGGAATAGCGGGGCGGCAAGCTCTAATTGGCGGACAAGGTCGTGCCTCACTAACCGCCATCGTTTGACGACACACAACGACTCACAAAACAACTGGACGCAGCAAAATAAAAATCGTCACATCATATACTCACCCACTCAACCGCACAACCATCGGAAAGATATGTAGGACCCGCTAATAGGACTCTTTAGCGGACAGAAGAAAATAAAGCTAACCAAAGAACATGGATTATGACTCTTTTTTGATTGACAGAGCTGCTATTAGCGGAGATGCAGCTAGGTAAGTGGGTTATTTGGGGTTTAGTCTAGCCCTATTTAGGAAACACCATAGTGCGCTGGCAGGAACATTTATTAGTAGTATTTTTATTATCGAGAGGTCGTGTTTCTCTCCTCTTACCCGGTAGCGCAACTGGAGAGGTTCATTGAAAAGGTGGATGATGCCACGGCGCATGCTGATACAGAGATGAAGAATTTTTTAATATCATTTCTTTTATTTTCTATTGTTCATTTCTTCTTGAACGGTGTTCAACTTTGTAATTATTATTATTATTATTATTATTATTATTATTATTATTTTCAATTCTTCAAAGGCTTCTTCGGTCCTTTTTCTCTTCTATTATAATTGCAAAAATAAGAAAATAATAATTACAGCTCCGTGAGCGAAAAAAATTTTTTTTCGACCTCTTCTCTACACAATACATTCACCTTTTTTTTTTTTTCGACCCTCAAGAGGCTTCAATTCACCGTTCGTTGTTAGCTTTGATCTAGGTATGTGCGATAGGTAAACTCGTTTTACTGTTGTTATGGCGCCTGATTTCTTGTTATCTAATCCAAACAGCTTTGTCGCGCTGTACCTCAAGTTTGTGATCGGTTTTTACTGATTCTCAACTTTTTCAAACAACATTGAAACACAGTTCAACATCGTTTCATTCTTTCATAACTTTTTTTTTTTTTTTTTTTTCGATAAAGAAGCAGGGATTTGTTTATTTCTCTTGAAATCAGACACCGCTCAGTCATTCCTTAATTGCACTCAATAAAATCGCCTAATTTAAACACGCAAATAATTCGCCAAACAGAAGAGGGAGACGCATCATATAGACGACAACATCTGCCGCGAGAGGTCGATATAACATCATTCTATCACTTTCCTAGAAGTTCAAAAATCGACAAGCCATTGAGAACATGCGGTAGTAAATAAAGAGTCGCCTTTTAGAAAATTCATATCCTTTTTTCTCTTTTACGAATTTCTTTTGTGTTGGCATTTTTCAGCGTGTCTATTTTTCTTCATTTTTCCACCATTGATATAGCATCAGTTTTTTTTTTTTTTTTTCACAACGCTCTCTACAATCTATTATTACAACCTCTTTATATTGTAATCATAATTGTTTCATCTAGGAACATTATTTTTGAACCATCAACTACCCAGTTCTCAAAGAAAACGACAAAATGGTTGGAGGGTTCCTGAAAAAGTTCAACAAGGAGAAGACGAAGCGGACCAGTATGGTGTTGACGGTGCCTGCACTTGTCCAACGGAAGGCAACGTTTGCGACGCTTACCATCAACGACCTCCGAGCTCGAGAAGACAGTGCCGTACATATCAAAACCTATAGAGTCAACGGCGACGAGAATGGCATATCCGTTGTTACTGAACGACGATATCGGTTACCGATACCGATCTGAACTCTGACGCACCTCAAAGGTCAATGGCGTTGCACGACGTGCTGGCAGGACGTATGCATGGGTGCCGTCGCTACGCCGATAGATGGGAGAGCGGAGTCGTGCGCCGCGTCTATAGTATCACCGGGGGACGTGGGCTGTCGCCTGTAACTCCATGTCTGATTCGGTCACGACATTTCCCCAATTATGTCGAGGCGGCCTCCTAAGCATGCTGCGCAACTGCCACAATTGTGGACGAGATGACTACGAGGAAAACCCGTTTGCGGATGCTAACTCGATGCGGATATTCCCGACACTGCTCAGACGCCGCGCATGCCGATTCCGCGGAAGCGCCGGTTCCGGAGGAAGAACTTCCCCAGCAGCAGCAGACAACAATTTGACGGTAGCAAACGAAAGCCGCGGTTACGGACCCTTTACACTTCGTTCTGGCCGGGGCAGTATACCTCCGCGCTTAGTCCGTACAATAAATCACCGACGCCGGTCTCGCCCGTATCAAGGACGACTTCGAGATGGAACCCCTTTGCGAGTTCCCCTCAAGAGCAGTATCAGCAACCGCAACAACCGCAGCAAAGTGACTACATTCCGAGTAGGAAGCAACCCAGCCCGTCAAGTACAGTTTGCGCTACTCCGACTGCGGTAGGAACCCGTTCGATGGGCTTGACGAGGAGGCGATCCGTGAAAGGATAGCTCCGGTATTGGAAGGCTGTGGCAGTCGATTCTAGGTCGTAAGAAGAGTGAACAGAATCTGTCGCAGAGCGCCGCCGCTCCGGCTTTATTAGGAATTTGCCGGTAAATCAATGTTGACGGATAATATCATCGACCACTATAGCCAACCCCACGAGGAGACCTGCCCCCCCGCCGTCAAGGAAACACGACAGCAATGTTTGGTTGATTATGATGGGAGACGTCTACCAGAAACCTGATGGTG
Organism: Pezizomycotina sp. ARF18; assembly: GCA_002224055.1. Taxonomy (NCBI): domain Eukaryota; kingdom Fungi; phylum Ascomycota; species Pezizomycotina sp. ARF18. The sequence goes on from AZLU01000024.1 coordinate 301,340, forward strand.
CACCATCCTCAAGCTAATGAGCCATACCAAATACAGTCGCCTTCCGAAGGCTACGAGGATGTCTCAAAACAGCACATCTTGCGATTGAAGCCGAGATTGCCGAACTCAAGCGATGGAAGGAGGTACAGCAAGATAGGGAGACTAACAAGGAAATCATTCAGCGACAACTGGAGTCTGAACGACGCTGGACGCCTTAAGGCAGGCTATGGAGGCGGAAGAGGCTGCAAAGCGACTGAGACAAATGGAACCTTCGCCTGTATCACCAGAACCTATAAAGGCGTTGATAGGCGGAGCACCAATACGGTAGCAACTGAATGGCCAACGGGTTTTGATACACCTATAGCAACATCGTCGCACGATTTTCCGCCCTCGCTGAGGGAGCTCAGAGATTGCTACTTCAAGAATTCAAAATAACAGCGGCAGCAATAACAACAATGTTAGGCAAGCCGAGGTGCCAGATCGCAGGAGCTTTCCCAATGAGTCCAAAGCTCGGGGTCTTTTCATACAGCGTCCGCATGAAGCTGCTTCTCCTATTGCTGGGCATCGCACAGCAATGCACGGGAAGCTGAAGAACCAGCCACCCCCCAAACTCCATTCCTAAAAAATGCGGAGCATGTTACCAGCAGAGAGCCGGGGCATAGACATCGGAATTACTCCTCCATACTCGAAGACTCCGAACAAGTTTTATAGGATGGAGGAAATCGCGAGGGAGCCGTGGGCAGCAAGCGGGCCATGCTAGGAACATGTCTCAGGCTGATTCCGAGGTTTATCCGGGTACGCCAGACTTATATGTGGAAGACTCTAAGCAAAACGCTCAAGCTGGAGATTCAAGGTACCCTGTTAAGCCGAGCCATCTGCAAGCTTACGATCACGACGGACGGGGAGTCGTTGCATATGCCGCCAAGCAGCTCACCAGCCGTTTACTTCCCGCAGATGAAGTTCACTCCGACTACCCCACCTCTCCCGCTCGCAAACGCATCCGCACCGCCATTTCGGAGCTGCGCAGCGGTTACGCTGACAAGCGTGGCATTGGAAGGCTCCCCACGAACTGCGCGATGAAGCCGAGAAGAAGCGGGTAAAGCAGGAGAAGCGTGAGAAGCGGATGGGTCGCGGAGGATGGTGTTGGCTGTGCGGATTGTGCTGCGGCGTGCGAAAGATGAGCAAGAAGCAGAAGTGGTGCTGGGCGATATTTCTACTCGTCGTCGTCATCGTTGCTATTGTTGGCGGTGTTCTGCATTCTGTGAAGAACAAGATGAAGCACGCCCAAGAGCTGAAGCGCACCAGAAGTGGGTTTATCATCCTCACCTTACAATTTAGGTCCTTTCACTGACTGAACTACGTTATTTTAGGCCACAATTCGTCACCTTGGCCAATTTCCCACCATCCCAGTGGGTACCTGACGATAACCCTGCGAACGGTCAATAAGGTCGATACGTGTGTCACGCCGCC
>AZLU01000025.1:0-112757 GCA_002224055.1 Pezizomycotina sp. ARF18
TATTAAGCTTAAATCTTTTTATAAAAAAAATCTAAAAGCCTTTATTATATCTAGATAAATTAGAATATTATTCTAATTTTAAAGCCTTTAAGACTTAATATATTTAAAATAAACCTTATATATATAATCTAGTCTTTTAATAATATATTAATTATTAATAAGTTTATTAAATAAAAAATACTTTTATAAAAATAGAAGAGATAAATATAAACGATAGGATTATTATTAAAAAATAACTTATTAAATTTTAATAAAATATTATATTTTATAATTAATTTAATTATATATATTATTATATATTAAAGTATCTTATCTAGTCTTTAAATTTATATTATTTAATAAAGAAAATATATAAATACGCTTATCTTAAATAAAGTTTAGAATAGTTTATATAACTTTAACTTTTTAATAACCTATACGAGACTTTAAAACTAATATTTATAAATATAAATATACGATTTAAAAAAAGTTAAGAATAATTATATTTATATTTATTTTTTTTTAATTTTATTATATTTATTTATATTTTATATTATAATTAGTTATTAATTTAATTAAAATTTTAATTAAAATTTTTATCTTAATATTATTTCTTTTAATTAATAGATTAACTTTTTTATTATAAAATCTTAAGCTTATATTATCTCTATTTTTAATTAAAATTATAATTAGAATCTAAATATTAAGAAGCTATTAAATATCAATTAATTATTAAAAAAATAAAAATAATTATAAATAAAATTATATAGTCTTATTTCTATCAATAAAAAGTAAAGAAAAATACGTGTATAAAATAGCTCACGATAAAGAGTAAAGAAAGAGTAGAAAAAGAACACGTGTATAAGATAGTTTACGATTAAGGTTAGAGATAGTTATCGCCTTCTAATATATATATTTTATTATTTAAACTATTTTAATTTATTTATTTTTAATTTTTTTATTTTTTATTTTCGCTTATTTTTTTTTTCTTTAATAATTTTTTTAAATTAAAATATAGCCTTTTAATTAAAAATTCTAAAATAATGTACGTTAGAAAAGGTAAATTAATTCTATAGTATGTTAAAGATATTAAAAATTAAAAGGCGTAGTTTTATTAAAAGGTAAAATATTTAAAAGGTATTAAGTTTTTATAAGGTAAAGAAAATTAGAAGGTGTTAAGTTTTATAAGGTGGAAGAAACTGAAAGCTGTTAGAACCTCGCTTAGGACGATTTAAGCCTATTTTATTGTATATATTATAGGTACCTAATACGCCTTATATAACTACTACTTATGATGTAGAGTAGACTAAGCTATTAACTAATATAAAGTACTTTTAGAAAAAGAAAATTATTTAAAGACTATATATTATATATTAATTATAATTATTAAAAATATAAAAAGTTTTTATAAGCTAATAAATTTTTTTTTATAATAGTTATTAAAAAATTAAAAAGATCTATTATAATAATATTTATAATAATATAAAATACTATTTTAGTAAGCTAATAAGTTATAATAAATATATAATAGTAAAAAAAAGAATAGAGCTTATAATTAATAGAAGGTTATAATACCTTAATTAATAATATTAATCTAAATAATATATATGGTGTAAGAGATTACATATATATGGACATATTAATCCCAATTAAAAGAGCTTAGCTGTATACCTCCTATTAATATAACATGAAGAGACACACTTCTCCTTCTAATATATATATATATATTTAAGTAATTTGTTTAAGACAAACTATTTAGCGGACTAGACGCCTGCAAGCAGGCAGGTGCTCCGCACCAAAAAATAAATGCTTGCAGGCAGCTCTGGCACCGAGACTAACGCCTAATAAGGATTTATTCATTTTGTAGTGAAGAAAGGTATATATTTACCTACAATTTAATGCCGAGCCAAATGGCAGCTGGCTCAAATGGAGCATATCTATCTAGATGACCATTCTTGAAGATAGGTCCCCGCCAATACCTATGTGATGTACCTACCGATATGTGATGTCTTGGTCAACTTGTGGCTCACTATATCTCGTGACTAGTTTTCCCGAAAGACTTCGAAAACCTCTTTCTTTTCTTTTTCTCTTCGACTCATTTTTTTTTTTCCGGAGCACAAACCGGACAGGAGGAGCACTTCACTTCTCGTTGTAGATAGTGCACATAAAAATTTTCTGCTCCTACTTTCGCAGAAAATTTCTTCAAGCTTCTTTCCTTCCTTCTCCCCCGTTTTCCCTTTCTTTCTTTGTTATCAATTGTAAAATACTGAACTTTTTTTTTTAAACCATCCTTCTTCCTATCCCTCAATCGACCTTTTCGTGTTCATAACTTGTTCCGTCGAGTTTCTCAATGCAACCAGCAAGCTCTAGCGAAGAGCAGCCTGCTCAGAGCAATGGCGACCACGGCCAACAAGCTCACGAAGAAGTCAACCATGTCAACGGTGATGTAGAAAGCAAGGAAGACGGTTCCGATCTTGATCAGAGTAAGAACTCCCTATTAATTTCCAGCTAGACGCTGCTCTTTGATGATCCGGCTTAGTACCCATTTAACATAAATTCTGCGTCTAGTGTTCCAAATTACCGTTATGCTGCCTCACGAGCCACTGAAAATGCAGATAATGGTATGCATTACCGAACTATCATCAACCATAAGAAAAGATTCATTCCAAAAAAAAAAATTTTTTTCCCTTCACTGCGATTAAAATCGTCTCAGAATACCGCTTTTTGAGCTTGAATCTTTTAACATTTGAAGCTATTTTTATTGCTTCGGCAAATTATTCTAGGTTTCTAACCGGGAACAAATTCAAGATGTCCGTCAATCCATTGTCGAAACACCGGAAACTTTCCAATACTCTTGCTTCCACCTCGAACATCAAGGTGCCAAGATCAATGACTTTGAAGAACTCTCTGATGTTTCCGGGGTGGGGGCCAGGCTCCCAGCTTGATCTTGTGGAGGATCCTTACACTGAGAAAGACGCTAGATTGCATCTTCTACGGATCCGAGACATCATCGGTGCCTCTGATTGGCGTCTAGATCGTTTTATGGGATCAATGCCGGACAGAGTGTTTTCGGGTCCGTAGCTTCTGATGATGCGGGGCCTGGACGTCCGTTCCGGTGCGGAATCTGGCGCGCATGCTATGAGTGATTATGATTTCTCACAAGCTCCAAAGCTCGTAGACTTCCTCCCTCGAGCAGAGAAGTCACCGCCGAAGACAGTGAAGAATATTGCGCTTTCGCCTTGGAATCCACCGCCCCCACATCTCCGCCAGAGAGGTCACCTACTCTATATCCAAGTAACCACCTGGAGGGAGAGTCGTTCCATATTACTTCTCACGTGACCGGATTCTATGTAAACCGTTCCAGTAGCAATAAATTCGATCCTTCGCCAAAGGAATCGCCGAAATCGTATTTTGCTCATTCGCTGCTGCGCTTACTGCCGTTGCTCTCGCCAGGATTCCCTCTGCGTTCGAAAACTTGATCAAATTCAATTCTGCCTTCGATCCCTTAGTGACATTTCAGCGACGAATGCCTTACCTGCTAGCCCTTGGCTTGTCCCCGATGAACAAACCCTTATAACGTTGCAGCAAACAGATTTAGCCAAGGCGCAGGAGAGTTATCTGGTTGCTGGAACCGAAAGCAGCGACACTCTAAGGGATTTCAATGAAGAATTTCAGTCAACTCGTGAACTCCCCCGTTCTAGCGTCCAGGAGCGGGTATTCAGGGAACGGTTATTGTCCAAGCTCTTTGCCGACTTTACAACTGCAGCCGTCAAGGGGGCGATGCTCATCGCTAAGGGCGAGCTGGCACCGCTTAACCCACGGAAGAGAAGGACGCTCAGATCTTTGTCCACAATAACATATTCTTCTCCTTCGGTGCCGATGGAGTTGGGACATTTGCCTCTGAGGGGGCAAATGAAGCTGCTAGGGTAGCCACTGGAAAGGATGTGTCCGGGGTAAAGGCAGTAAATTCCCTAGACTTGCAAGGGCTTGCCACACCAGGGACGGTACTCATTGATTACTCGGTCTTCGAATTGTCGCTCAAAGTATCGTTCCAGGCATATTTAAGCAACGTGAAGAAGGAGAAAACCAGATCGACTACGGTGGCGTGGAAGGGCGGGATATTATCGCGACACATCCGTCATTTACTTCGATATTTGAGAAACTGAGCCGAGCCCTGCGAGTTAAAAAGCACCAGTGTGGGATAAAGAGAAGAAACGACACGATCTGGAGGCAAGCGTTGAAACTAAAGGTTTACTTGGTACTGACGGTCGAAATTATGTTCTCGACCTCTACCGAATTACCCCTCTTGATGTCTTGTTTCTTGAAAGTCACTGGAAATATATCAAAGACGGCGAGAAGCATGACACCACATCATACCCTCATAGGATGGCAGTTCTCAGACTTGAGCTAGTCGAGGCTTTATGGAAGACAAAGATGAGGGATTATATCAGCGAGCAATTGCGCTTGCGGCGCTCTGAACAGAATGGCGAAGCTTCTGGCGATGGTTCGAGTAAACCCACTCAGCCTGCACTGACGACGGGCGAGAGTGCTTCGACGAGTACCGAGCCTAGTGGTAGTTCCGAACAAACACAACGTCAGAAACAAGCGGATGGACATGCTGATACTGTTGATATCTCAAACTTCTCTTACACTTTAAATCCGGACGTATACTCGTATCAGCAGCCACAAACTGAGGATGAACGAGCTGAGATGGACAAGGATGAAGAAGCTGTTAGAGAGGCTTGTCGCTATTTGGTAGACAAAGTATACCAACTCTGGTAATAAACCTAGGACCAATTTCGTTTTGCAGAAGCCAACACCCATGAAAAGCATACAATTTTGCGGAAAACATCGTACTAAATCCTAGCTATAGATAACGGATTTGAAAGAAGGAGAGGTGGGATCTCCGATCGACGGACAGTCACTCTCAAGCTACTACATCGTCGTGGAATCAACTTGAGGTATCTCGGTTTAATCGCTGAGCTCGCAGATGGGCAAGGGGAAAGGCTCAACCCTCTGAAGACTCTAGCTGTGCAGGAGATGGTATCAAGGGCTTGCAAGCATTTTCTGAATACTCTGCTTCGGGAAGTGCCGTTCCCTCTCGTGCCACATTGCGCATCGCACTTCCTGAACTGTCTGCTTGGCTCTCAGTTCAATCATCAGCCGTATGTTCAACGAGACAATGCCTTGTGGAAACTCTACGGCCGGGATGAGTTTTTCCTTTGAGAAGATCACGCCGTCCACTGTTCAAGGTCGTATTGTACTTGAGGTCAAGAGGCGATTCCGTTATGATCTTCCGGGAAATTGGCTAGAAAGCTTGAGGTCGCGCCAGATTCTTCGTGATATCTCTCTGAAGATGGGCTTTCAACTTGTCGCACGGGAATATCAATTTTCGAAACCGTCGGAGAATCCTAATTCGCCGCAGAATGGCACGAACACACATGACAAACCAAGTGGCAGAAGTCTCCGCGCTCCTCGAACTCTACGATAAAGAATAAGCGCCCTGGCTTAACCTTTTCGCCGGATGATATATTGAATGTCGTGCCCATTGTCCGAGATGCGGCCCAAAGGTTAGTTGATTCCGAACAATAAGTTTCAAAAAAAAACAAAAAAGGAGAGGGGGGGCGATAAATAAATAAATAAACACCCAGTATCCCTATATCATTCCCTATCTGCAGTTGTGCTTCCAGCTCCTCCGAGTTGTTTGACTTTCGCGTCGATACTAACCAAGTTCTCACACTTGCTCGGTAAAGAGCCAACTCGCCGAAGAAGCTCTCGAGGCAGGGCGAATCTCGATTTTGCAGGATCAAAGGCAGCTCGGGCAAGATCTTCTCCTAGAATCTCTCTCGCTGCACGAGCAGATCTACGGCATTCTTCACCCTGAGGTGGCACGGGTGTACAATACGACCGCGATGATGTATTACCAGCTCGATGAGAAATCAGCAGCTGTTGATTTGGCTAGGAAGGCGGTGATTGTCTCTGAACGGATGCTCGGCATTGATTCCGCTGAAACGATCCTAAACTACCTTAATCTGGGCCTCTTCGAACACGCCAGCGGCAATACCAACTTGCTCTAGTCTTCATCCGACATGCTTTCAATCTCTGGCGCACAGTTTACGGGACGGGCACCCTGACTCCGTGACACGATGAACAATGTTGCTGTAATGCTTCAATCGCTGAAAAAGTACCATGATTCCCGAATTTGGTTTCGAAGCTTCGCTCAAAGTTTGCGAATCGATATTTGGTGCCGGTTCAGTAAACAGCGCCACATTAGCGTTCCAGCTAGCGCAAGCTCTTGCGTTAGACTCGGATTCTAAAGGAGCTGTTAAACCGCATGCGGACCGCCTATAACGTATTCCTTTCGGAGCTCGGACCGAATGATCGCAACACCAAAGAAGCAGAAAGCTGGCTTGAGCAATTAACCCAAAATGCGGTTAATATAGCCAAGCAAGCGAAGGACATTCAGGCTCGTCGTCTCAAGCGTATCGGCTTTACACCCAAAGTAACTTTGCCAGCAAGGCCTCATCCTATGGTCGGGGCTTCTCCAAATGATAAAGCCAACGAACCCTTTCGTGGGCCAGGTGGTGAGAATCTCAACCAAGATAGTCGAATCGATTCCCGTAGTATCGATGAACTTATGAAGTTTATTGAAGGCACAGACCAGAAAGGAGCTGGACCCGGCAAAAAGAATATCTCCAAGGCAAATCCAAAACGGAGAGGCATGAGACCTGCCGCGAAAGAAGTAGAGAAGGTTTGTTCCTTTTCTCCTCCATCTTATTCCTTTTTGACAGTCTTCGGTTATACTCGCCGCTTATCTGTCATGTCACCGTGCCTTTCGAAGAATACGTATTCCTTAAGTTCTGTTCAACCCATCACTTCGCTAGAAGCAACATATTATCGATCTCGAATTCGCTTGTTCATATTTTCTTTCTGAGCTTTACGTATATCCGAGTGTTAGAGTCGGGAATTATCAATCTCGGTAGAACAATAGGTTGTTTGTTTATATATTTATTGATCTTCACTCTGGGATGTACTATATATATAGTTGACTTGTATCATACAAATCATTTGCATTTTTCCCTTATCTCTCTCCAAAGAATCTCCAAGCGGGAGGCAAAAGTCGACGTAGATTACTTCTTGATTTGTACAAGAAAAAGAGGCCCAAAAGTTATCTTTATATCACTTATTCTCGATATTGATCCAGCATGGTAAATAGATGTATATAGAAACTCCACTCAACTATCAGCGGCGCCTTTTTAAATTATTTCTTTCCTTTAGAAGATTAGGAGAAGTCGGAGGTTGCCTCATTTGATTATTTTATCTCTTTACGGTTCGTTTTGTTTTCGTCTTCAGCCCTTATCCAGAGAACTCAGATGCTCCCCACAGTGTATGTTATTTAATGCACCTAGTTAGTACTGCAGAGCGCCCAGGCGTTTAGCTAACCTCTCGTGAGTATTAATACGAATAAATATATATATATATTCGATTGATATTCAAACTAGTATGAAATGTTTTAGCAGATTTTATAGTTAATAAGCACATATATCTATATATCGGATAATATTAAAAGAAGGTTCCTGTCCCTTGGGGCTGTGTATGGCATTTTATTAAGGTTGGAAGCCAGTAACGGCATCTTCTCCTTTCAAACGGGTAGCCAAAGGAGTCGCGGTGGTCTGGCGAGCATGATTGCGGTTATATATATCTCTCTCTCTCCAAGCGTGTCTGCGTCTAAACGATGCACACGTATCTAACAACGCACCGAGGTGTTGCGCTGAAGTCTTGAAGATACCACCAATACGCACGGATATAGCTATTTGGATTTACAACTCTATTGCCATTTCCGCGCCGAGTTCCTCGGCCACCACTCCGCTACGCTTCGGGGCAAATGAATTTGCACGTAATGGGAGCGCCCAAGAGACTGGCTAGCAGCGGTAATAAAATCGGTTATATTGGATAATAATAGGTATAATTTGAAGTTTTTCGGCCGTAATATGAAAAGCAGCGTAAACCTAAATTTTCCAAGGGCTTATAAATGTTCAGATCGTGCTGCATAGCTGCATAGTTATAGGGGAAAAAATGTTTTTACAATAATATATTAATAACAATGAAATAATTGCACTATTGGCAATTGCAAAACTCAAACGGTCTCATAAACCGGGAGTCACTTCATCGAACTCGATATCAAGTATAAGTGCCGCTCCTTTTCGATCGTTAGTTTCGAGAAAAATGCGAAGGAGATTTTCGCAAAAACACCATAGCATAGGAGTTTGAATGAAGTGTTACCGTTGATATTATTGAGCCTGCTCACGAGATTTCGTGGCACACATCTCATCATGTGATCGTATACGTACCTGAAGAGATGCTGTACAATAGCTATTTAAGTACAAAAAAAAAAAAAAAAAAGAATACCAGAACATGAATCATGATCATCGCTTATGGTGTTCAGGTTTTGTTGGCAAAATTTTCTATTAAATCAAATAGGTACACGCATTGGACATTATAATACCTCGCTAAAAGCTAAACAGTCTAATAGAATGTCTTTAGGTAAAAGAGCAAGGAGCGCCATAACTGAAGACTGTTTTTTAATTACTTTTTTTTTCGCTTCCTTTTTATGTTCAAGTCTAACAACGATATGTTTTTTTTTTTTTTTTTTTTTTTTTTCTTTGCGAAAAATATCCATAATATAATATATTATAATATACTTTTTGACTTTCTTATTATAATGCTCTTCAGGTACATGCGTGTCTGCTCCAAGTTAATTTATCACTTACTACTAGTACAGCAGCGGTGTCGGAGTACTCCTCTTTTCATCAAGCAACGGTATGTATGATCAAGACTTGCCAACACATACGATATTAACGTGACGTTATATATATGCATATATCAGTATCGAGATACGTAGGTAGATTTCTACACGTACTTTACTTATTAATATACCGATATTCAGAATTTCAAATCACCACTTTTAGAGGTTCCTGCCAAGATTTGAGAAGTCTCGCGAGTTGCGACACCTCCCTTTTTAGCTTCGGATATGATGTGTATAATAGGAGGGAAGTAGTTCTGATTTTCTAGAAAAGGCCAAGATAGAGCACTACTACTGGTATATAAGTAACGCTACCCGTCTTAGCCTGGTAGTAACAGGTTAGTATTATTGAAAGAAAGAAAAAGAAAAAAAAATATACTTATCAAAGCGAAACTCTCTGCCTGCGTTGATTTCGAGCTCTACTAAGCAGGTAATGGTCTGTGAGTCGCCAAGCTAGGAGGTAGTATTTGATATTAAAATTGTACGTTATATTTAGAAATATATTCTAACAGAAGCGGCGTTTAAGCTCATGAATGGGGGAATAGAATGATTCACAAAGACAACTATCTGATACCAATAATAATGGGGGGGCAAAAAGTAAGAATTTCAAACGAACATAGTCGAACACTACCACGCTCAGCGAACAAGATTTAAATCCGGGCTTATGAAGAAACTTCAAGTGTATAAACTGGCGTCTTCTCACAATAATTATAAGAGTGTTTAGGTCGTAATCGGGCACATTCAAAGGATTTCCCTAGAATGTCTGAACGAGTTATTAATTTTCATTTCAGGTTTATATATATAAATGCCTTTTTTTATTGAAAAAAAAAAAAGAAAGAAAGAAGATGATGATGATGATGATGATGAAGAGGGCTCGAAACTAACGCTGCATGTTTCGCTTGTCGTATCACGAAGGCGGGACGGTTGGTGGGTCTTCTTCAGAAACTTCAAGGCCATCGTCTTATTTTTTTATATTTTTTTCCTTTCAAAAAAAAAAAAAAAAAAAAAAAAAAAAGACTCCGGTTAGCCGGTCGAATGGAGACGAGCTCTAAACCGGGTTCTTAAAATATCCGCTCGGATGAATTGTATATATAAAAGGGAGCTATGTGCATGGGGTAATGTGAACCCGAGTAAAAGAGACCGAATGGGGATGGATGCAACGCAACATAGATATATCTTATAATTATTACTTGTAATAATAACTTTATATTATTATTATTTCATAAGTCTCGTTCTCATAGTATAGTTACTTAGCGATCTCCTCGCGATTGTAACGTACCCTACGTTTTCGGCTAATGTGTATTCACCACCAGTTACAAAGTCTCGAATTATTTGATTGCCTTTTTTTTAAAAAAAAAAAAATCAAGGCAGAAATCACTTTCAGTATCCAGTTTGAAGCATATTTATATACTTAAGTAAGTATAAAGTCCTAAGCTAAGATAATGCTATAATATACGTGCCTGGGAATATATAAGGCCTTAATAATTGTAAATAAACAGTAGTAATAAATACACGGGTATTACTTAACTTCTTAAGTAACGGTCGTCGGTTTATTTCTTCTGGTTGCACGTGTGATTTCCGATCTGGTGATGTTCTAGAAAAAAAGGAACAAACCCCCCCCCCCCCCCAAAAAGAAAAAAATAAGAGGAAAACTGCCGCGCCAAGGAAAGGCGCGGTCCTCTTTTTTTTTATTTATTATTTATTCTTTCGCAATGCTTTATTTATCTCTGTACGTATTTTTTTATCTCACCTTCTAACAAAGGCAGTCCAAGGGTTTCAATTTTGCTTAGAAGGAAAGAAAGTAAAAAAAAAAATAAAAATAAAAATAAAAAAAAAATAAAATAGTAAGTTCATTTTGCACAACAGACATCCACCTTCTTCAACAGAATAGAGAATAGAAAAGAAAAAAATAAATAAAATAAAATAAGACAACAACAACAATAATAATTTAATAATACTTCAGGGTAATACCTAATAAGTACTGACTGCTGGGGTTCTATACGCTTGCGCGTATATTACTGAGTAAGACTTTTATTACCTAGATCGTCCTGGCAGGGAAGAAAAGAAAACCGGACACCCATCGTTACTCAGAAGGAAGCTGCGAACCGGAGATGAGCAGAAGCGCTTTTATGATGCACACCAGCTGTCAAGGGGGGAGGTGGGTTCGCTGGCATGGATATTTCCTCCTTAGACAAAAAAAAAAAACGTGCCTAGAAAAAAAGGTCCGGTTCTTCAATGAGCCCTTTATTATTTTTTTCTGGTCAATCACCTACTCTTTCTTCATGGTTTCCTGCTGAACGACCAGGGCCCGAAAAGAAAAGAGAGGGGAGAGACACGCATTCTCAGACACATAGAAGGAGGGAGGGAGGCAATAACCTCATCTCTCTCTAATCCGCGCACATAGCGCAGGCCGGCGCTTTTTGCCTTTATTCCCGCTTTCATCAGTGGATGACTAAACCCAGTACGGTTCTGCTGGTATAAGAACATCTCTCCCCTCCGGAGTGGATGTATTTTTTTCTTTCCTTTCTTCTTCACTACAGTCAGTCAATTGCATTGCTCTTCAGGATTTCTCTTCAGAAACCAGTCACTCTTTTTTTTTTTCTTTGCAAGCTTTAACGACCCTCTTTTAAAAAAAACCCATACATTCTTTTTAATCTTTTTTTAAAGATAATATATATATAAAAAAATATAAAATGCATTTCCGCACCGTTGCCATTGTTGCCGCCTCCGCCGCCGTTGTCGCTGCCGACTACGGTTACAACCAGCCCGAGGTCCCTAGCTATCCTCCTCAGGAACCCCAGAGGTCCCTAGCTATCCGCCTCAGCAAACTCCGGAAGTCCCATCTTATCCCCAAGAGACTCCCGAGGTTCCTTCTTACGGCTCGCCCTCTTATCCCGAGGAGACCCCCGAAGTCCCGTCTTACGGTGTTCTTCGTACGGAGCCCGGTCCCGACCGGTGGTTACCCCGTTCCTACCGGTGGTTATCCCGCTCCTCCCCCGCCTGAGTCTACTCCTTGCAGCGGAAAGGAGACCCCGTCTTACCCTACCATCCCGGCCGAAACTCCGGTAGAGACCCCCTGCGAGACCGAAAGTGTCCCGACTTATCCGGCTCCTCCTGCTACTACTCCGTGCGATACCCCCGTCGCGCCTCCCCAGTCTACTCCTTGCGAGACTGAGACTGTCCCGGCTCCTCCTGCTTACACCCCCGTTTGCCCGGGAGGCGCCAATTGCCCGCCGGCGCCGGTTTCCTCGCCCGCTAAGCCTGTGTGTCCTGGACATCCTAGCTGCCCCTCCGGCTCAGTCAACCATCATCTCGTGCCCTGGAATCCTAGCTGCCCCGCTCCTAGTGGCTATCCTTCCGGTCCTTCCAACTCGACCGGTCCTCTTCCAGCGCTCCTGCTTACACTGCTGGTGCTTCGGCTACTTTCGTCTCTTCCCTTGCCGTCGCTGCTGCCTCCGTTGTTGGACTCATGTTCGTTCTGTAAAGCATTTACTCTCAAAACGAAGTGGGCGTTGGACAAAACCTATTTACGGGCAGATTCCTTCAACTGAAGCTCTTGTTCTTGCTCTAGAACGGGCCGTTGCCTTGTAATTGACAATATATCAACTGTATGCCTTTACAGCTTCATGTATCATTAGTTTACAATTAAAATTTTACTTATCCTCTCACGCATTACATTATCATATGGCTATAGACGTGACTGCGAATTCTTCCTGAAAAACCGCCAATGTAACGAAAGCAATTGACGATCTTCAATGCCTTACATTTGGATACTGAGGGGTTACGTTTTGTCTTCACTGGAAGAAATAACATCAAGGTCGTATGTGAGCAATAATCAGTCGAACCAGCACCTTAGCGAAAATGACCTAATATTAGATATTGGGGAACTACATCACGTCAAAATCCCGGAGCAATTTACTTATAGTGGGGGGGAAATGTATGAGATGATTGATATATAAAACCTTAATTCCCTGCTTCTTTTAGTAGGACATTGGACTCAAAAGATAGAGAGAAACACGATTCGATTTGTTTCCATCTCTTGTCTCGTCCCCAACTCATTGTCCTACAGTACCTTCGGAATCTTCTTCGTTCTTTCCTTATCTTCTATCCTTCTATCTTTCTTTTTTTCTTTTTCTTCTTTTCTTTTCTTTTCCTCTCCTTTCTTTCTTATCTCTTCTCTGAATCTCTGTCTTTCTTTCTTTTCTTTTAAATTTTTTTTTAGAAACAATTATTAGATGACGCTCTATTGTTATTATCATTATTGTCATTATTTTACTTGGCCTCAAGGTACCGAATAAATGGTTTCGAAGGACACAGAATATGAGAGGGATTCTTTTTTTCCACGTTACAACTGGCTCAGTAAAAAACAAATTTTACTCTTAGCATGTGAATTTAATTATTACTTATTAATATTCCCTTTCCTTTTCTTTTCTTTTCTTGTTTTTTCTTTCTCTTCTGTTTATTTATTTTTAACTCTCAGGGTGAGCGCTCTATTCGTTTTAGTGCTCTATTTCAGTTCGACTAGACTCTCGTACCAGTAACGAAACATCTTCCTTGCACAATCCCTTCCATCGAGTTCTATTCGATATAATTAGTTTTTTTTTTTTTTTTCTCGGTCCATTTCTTGAATAATATGTCTTAGGAGAATAAAATAATGGCACCACCGCTCGTTTCTAGGGCACAGACGTTTGGCCGGCGGTTCTAAATCAGCAACATACTTTCGTCGAGGAAATCGAACTCGGATTCTAACTAACGAAAGCTGCTAACAGCCACATATCTATCTATTATGGCGCCATTCCGGCGCCCTTTGTCGCTAGAGCCTTCTCTTTGGCGCCTTGATTTTTCCTTGTGTAAATCGACTTGTTTTCTCAGCAGCCACGCACGTCGAACTTTGGTACGAATATCTCGCATAGCTATAGGACGTTAGTTGTGAAATTTTGACTCAAAAGGGAGCAAAATCACTTGGAAGAAAATGAGCCAAATACGAACCTGTATATGCTCATTCTTAACGAATTCAGGATTGGTGAGCACACTTTCGAGCTCCTCCACCGTCTTCGCTTGCACGCTCGTCCATTTAATCTTCGGTTCCGATCTACCGGCGAAAAATTCGAGCATGCTTTGGTAGTTCCAGTTGGGAGAAATATCGTTGTATTGCTGTTCGGGACCGTGAATTTCTCTCTCGATGGTGTAACCGTCATTGTTGATCAGGAAAATAGTTGGCGTGAGGCCATTTCGGATGTAAGTTCCGATCTCCTGGACCGTCATGTGCAGGCTATGAGAATATTAGAGCTAATTGAGAGACATAAATTTCTGTTACGAGGTGAATACTGACCTGCCATCTCCGACGATCAGGATCACACGTCCGTCATTCTTCATTTCCCTGGCTGCGATAAGAGCGCCGAGGGTTGCACCTACAGTGTAACCGATCGAGCTCCAGAAGACCTGAGTCTCATGCTGGCGTTCTTCGCTAGTGGAGCGTCCGGCATCCCGAATTGAGCTGTACCGGCTTCGGTGAAGATAATATCATTGGGCCAGTGAATCTCCCCAGCCGTTGCCACAAGTAAGATTGCTTGATAACGCCGGATTTGCTGTTGTCAAGCGTCGGGGTCTTTTGAGAGCTTCGCGTCAGGGATATCGGGCAAAAACTCGGAGGCGAGCTCTTGGAGGGGGTTATTTCTGACTTACAATGGTATCTCTTCGCGGCCTGCTCTTCTTGAACTTCGAAGATCCTTTTCAAACTCGCAGCGAGTCTTTCGAGGACGGGATGAAATGGATTTCTTCAAACTTCTCCCCACGGACGGAGCAGTAATGCGGGTGGAGTATGAGCAACTTGTCATCAGATATGTTCCTTGTGAAGCCACCGGTGTTCGAGTCTGAGAGTGTGGCCCGACGTTGATGACCAGATCTGCGTCATCCTCTACGGCCTCTCGAATGCCCTGTAGACACACTAATTAGAGGAGTTGATTAGTTGATATGCCGCCAGTAAGGAAATTCACGGTTGGGTATGGTGACGCTTACTCCCTCCATTGTAGAGACCGCCGTACTCCTCAGTGCTTTCATCGATGACACCCTTCGATAGCAAGGTAGAGTAAGCCTGTTATTTGTGTTCTTGTTAGTCATTCGATTTCGCCGGCTGTCCCCATTCTTCTTTTTTTTTTTCCATCCCCTTCTCCAAGCTCAATCCTGTTTGAACGGAGATTTAAAAGCGTACCTGATAGCCTAAGGTCTTTACAATTCTCCGGGTAACATCCCTAGCATTGTGCCTGTTCGTTAGGACGTCGGCAACGATGACTGGGTTCTTGGCTGCTAGTATCGCCTCAACCATCTTTTCGAAAACGGTGTTTTCGGTGGCCAGGTCTGGGTTCCTGATTTTAATGCTCAAAGGCGTATCAAGCCTTCTAGCATCTACTGGAGTGTCAACAACGTCTGTGGGACGAATATATAGACGGCAGCTTTGTTTTGACGCCTGTTTCAATAACCCGGTCAATTTCAGCAGCCATGGTTGACTCGTCAGTCAGGAAGGTCGAAGTGGCGCGGATCGGTTCCGACATTTTCTGGTAGATAGTATGGTCCGGGTCGAACTTGAGCGTGTGATGGATCATGATACAGCAGACTGCAGAGGCCGCGCTGTCGTGCCAACAATGTGAATCATGCCGCATGCTAAATTCAAACAGAAGCTGTAAGACAAATCCTTCAATTGGCTTTGCGAATCGTAAAGCAGTCCCTCTTTAGAAAGCGTTGGGGCCTCGCGCATTTTATTTCTATTG
Source organism: Pezizomycotina sp. ARF18 (assembly GCA_002224055.1). Classification (NCBI taxonomy): domain Eukaryota; kingdom Fungi; phylum Ascomycota; species Pezizomycotina sp. ARF18. The sequence continues at coordinate 15,550 of AZLU01000025.1, forward strand.
AATATCGCGGTAACGGCTATCTCGAACAAGAAAAATACGTTCTACTAACCTCTGCATATGCTCCTGCGACGCCGTTCATGGCGCTGAGCTCTCCAACCCCGTAAGTCGTGACGAGAGCCGCCGGAATACACGAACCCTGGCATATCCGTCCGAAGCGTATGCCGCATTCAGCTCGTTACAACATCCCACCCAATTCAGGCCCTTCACATTATAGATGTGATCGAGAAGGGTACTTAATTTTATTACTGTTATATCACTGCCGTTTATAGCGCGCGCAAGCAAAATAGCGTGGCGAGAAGCCCAAAAAAGTGCAAACTGCTACCAATTACAAAGTGGTGTAGCACTCAATGGTAACTAAGGATCCTTTTGGATCAAGAGATGGACGACATACGATTAAAATCGCCGGGGCAGCCGAGAATATGCGAAATTCCTAAGGATTGGAGCCTCCTAAAGAGGTATTCTCCTGCTGGGATCGTCTTTCGGGCATTGCGCGAGTTTGCGTTTTATCTCTGTACTATTTACGAAGGTACTTAGGTAGTTGAGCAGGTAAGAGGGCTGGAGCTCGAATTTCGCAACGTTAAGCGCCTCTTTCATAGCTTAATTAGCTTCATTGAATGGTGGAAAAGAGAACACAGACTACGAGGTAGCTAGCATACGATGCAATTTTGTTTGAAACTACGCCAGTTTGTTTGAATTACCAAATAATAAGCGATAAGAATGGCATTCTACTTTTTCAAGAGAAGGGGAAAAAAATAACATGTCTATATGCGGCGAGCTGCTAAAGCTATCGATGGAAACCATGAGTTTCTTTTTTTTTTTGCTTCTGGAAGGCTTGGGCTCGATAACAGAGATAAGGAGATAGAACGCCAATTGCGATAAAAGAAATACGTGATGATCAACGCTTCGCTTTTTTCTTTTCTTTTTTTTTTCTCTAAAGAGATACTATAAATAGATAATTAGATATACGTACTTCTTACTCGGTATGTAACAACGAAACTGCAATGCAGGCAGGTTCGATGGGTAATTAGGGAACTATTCGTAAGGGACACGATAAAAGGCAATTTGAGTTTTCCTAGGAAGTTAACTTGAAAGAAGAGGAAACCGAGAGTAAAAATAAAATAAAAAAAAAATCACCCCTCCAAGGATTCACTTGCGGTTTTATATGAGCTACTCTTATAGTGGGGTTTCAAAACGTTTGGCGGTGGAACCTCAGAGGTAAAAGTAAAGGGAAAAAAAGAGGAGCTCGTAGGGTTCAAAAAGTAACCTTACCGTATAAACAAATACTAATACTACTAGCTACTACTCCGTACTCAATCAATTACATAAAAGTTATTCCACCCTTTTTACCTGCTAGGCAGCTAACTAAGACAAAAAACACATCCAAAATGATAGAAGCTAGAAGGCGAATCGTACTTAGTTATATACTTAGTTAAGTGCTTTTGAGCAAGGACAAGGATAAGGAATCTAGCTCCCTTTTCGTACAATCTGGATAAATTATAATTATAATGCTTCATTCATCTCCTTTGCATTCCTAATTGCTTCTTTTTTTTATTATTATTATTATTATTATTTTTGTATTTTGTGCCGTGACTGCCCGCGGCTTAATCACTGTTTCTTGGGGGGAGTTTTGGGGAAAAGTAGGAGGTTGTCTCGGCTCCTACAAGGGTTTCCGCCTATCAACTTTAAGCTAAGTAGCTTTCTTTCTTATGGCACTCGAGCTTGTTACTTACACTTACGGTCCCTTTTTTTCTTTTATACCGTCCATTAGAATTCTTCTCCGTTTTCGGTTCTCGGGTATGCATGCCTTGCGGTAAAAGCGCACGATACCAATATTACTTACTTAATACGCAGCAAGCACTGTTCGTTCTTATTATTATGTAGGAGAGAGAAGAGAGGAGAAGAATGGTCTCACTTGACCACCTTCTTGCTTTAAGGCAACTATAACTTTACCATGTTGCCTCCGCAATCGCACATTTATGAGTCGTAGGCATGCGTGGGGCGTGCCTGTCATGATTCAAATAGGAAAAAATAAATAAGGAATGACCACGAAGTTAATTCGAAAGCTATGTATCTCGTTGAGATATTGTTTGTTGCAGAGTTGGGATCTATTTAAAGTCATTATATCATACTGTTGAAAAGAACTGGGCCGGAGATGTAAGTTTATGTATTCCGTTTATATCGCTTTCACGCCTCGGTTCTGCCCGCGAGGTACCCGAGGTGAGAAAAACAAAGAAAAGGGAAAAAAAGACAAAAGAAAAGAAAAGATAACGAAAGGAGACATAAAGTGAAATAATGATAAGGAGAAAGAATTGGTATCATATCTATATACATACATACACACATACATGCATATACAAGCTTTTGTTTCGATAATGCATTTGGTCGTCAGTTGTTTTTCTTATAATTTCCTTCCCTTCGTTTCCTCTTTTTTTCGTCTTTTGCGATCGGCCTATACATCGTCCGGCCAATCCTCGTCTAATTGATCAATGCCTGTTCTCGTCGTCCATTTCGCTCCAGCCATCTCGCCTTTGTGAGTCTGAGCCCCGGTGTATCCTGGAATACGCACTAGAACGGCCACTCGGAAGCGCCCCCCTGCATTTTGCGGGCGACCGCCGACTAGCCGCTTCGCGAGCGACGCTATCGAGTTGCCACCATCACGAAGGCACTCTGTTAAAAAAAAAAAGAAAAAAAAAAGTACGGGTTAACTTTTGGACATACCGAGGATATCAAAAAATGGACATGAATACCTACCCATATAAAAAAGCGAATTGGCCCAGGTCTGCGAGTGTGGATTTGTCTCCACCTCTCGCGTGCATTACGTCCGTTGGTAGACGCAGCCTCCGATAAAGTACGACGAGGGCCACAGACCACTAAACGTGCACAGGTTGGTTAAGCGGCCAGAGACGGATAAAGAAAAAGTAAAACACGAGGAGCTAGAAGACTTACATAATACCGAAGATAGAGACTGGTCCCAAAGCTTGTTGTTTGACTGTCGGACAGGCGCTCGCTGTTCGAACTTCAAAAAAGTAGCTGCATCATTCAGCTCGCCGACGAACGTTACGGTCGCCTTGGCAAAGAGTTCTCTGTCGCAAACTAGCGAGATAAGCGTGCTCTTTCTGTAGCCTTCCTTGTTGTCCTCGTCGGGAATGGGTCCCCGTCCTCCGAGAGTTTAGGAATAAGCTGCCGCGGGTGTACTCGAGAACTAGCTTCCGGCCCCGAAAGTGTGGCTGAGCGCTAGCCTGCCCTATCGAGTATTGAACGCCGTCTTTGGTGTAGAATGCAGAAACATTGGCGTGGGATGGTATCGAGTGGAATTCGGATGACGGAGGGAGTGCACATTCCACATATGCTGAGAGTGAAGTTTGTGTTGTAATCGTGGCCTTTGGCGGTCCAGTCACTGCAGAGAAAAAAAAAAAAGAGAGAGAGAACGTCGATCAGTGTATGTGAGAGTACAAAATATGCAAAATTGCTTTATCAGGGATCACGGAGGAGAGGTAGAGAGTGAGGATCAGATAAGGCGCCGGCCCCGAGAGAAAAAAAAAGGAAGAAGAGGGAGCAGAAGGAGTAGATGAAGATGAATCTTGCCTACCCGCCGCCTTGATGGCCTTTTGAAAGGGGGCGCAAGTCGAAGTACGAGCCCGTCAGCGGTGATGTTGCTGTGCACGGCTCTTCTGCTTCCGCTACGGCTCTAGAGAGTCGCGTGCGGTCGGTGCGCCGCCTTGGACTGCTGTATAGAGGAGAATGTATCCTAATGTAATTGCCCATGGTAAACCCTTCATCCCGTTGTAGCACAGGCGTGTGCTAGCTATCCGCCGAAAGTAACGAACAAGATAAGATATTATGAAAGAAGGGGAGATAGCAAAAAGCAAACGGGTGCGCTTATTTCCCAGAAGTTCCCCTACACCGCGTTTATCGGAAAATACAGTGAAAGAAAGCCGTTCTTCTGTCACCTTCTAGCATGCGCAAAAGAACATTCAGATGCCAGGCTTTATACCGCTGACTTTGAAGCGATTTTGCCGTCTGTAGGGAGACGATCTAGCGGGAGTCGAAAAGGAAGCGAATACCAAATTATAAAGATTTTGAGAATGAAAGCTACGAAACTACAAGAAAGAAAGAAAGGGATATGCTGTCTGAACCCGTAGGATACTGTGTTTGAAGATAGGTGGGTGGATGGATGGGGGTGTTCGTCCTTAGAAGGTTAGTAGTTAGTATACATGTGGATGTGGGTTTATGTGGGTTATCATGCGCAATACTCGGTTGCTGTTTTAGTGTTCATACCAAATAGTTTTCCAATACCAGCAAGCAAACTGCAAGGCAAGTAGGGGTAAATTGATATTCGAGACGCGTGTGTGAACCCTTTTTTTTTTCTCCCTTTCCCGGAACCTCCGCTGTCGCAGCTTTTGAGACTTTTAACTAAGTCCAAGGTTGATTATATTCATACACAAGAGCAGCAGTTTCGATACACTACGCGAAGGAAAGTATAGCAGGGTATTCGGGTTTACTGGGTAAAAAGAAAAAAAAAATTTTTTCCCCTCTCAATTTAATTATTTTAAAAAGTGAAGGCCTGTAAAGTATACGGATTTCGGGGTTGTCCTGTAGCTCTCTTAAGAGCAGCAGCAGCGAAGAATATACGGTAATAATTGGTACAGGCATCGGAAGTTCTGGGCCTAAGCGATATCTCATATCCCGTATTTACTATTGGTATATATAAAAAATAGATGTATACCAAAGGTATATATACACACATCAGTAAATTCACATGTGCAATTACCACCATTATCGTATTCATCGTCGTCATGATTTTTCATTTTTCATTTTTTTTTCTCTTCTGGTTTTATCTCCTCTTTCCTTTTTATTTCATTTTTTATCTCCGTGCGTTGTACCTTGTTACAGCCGGTGATCTGCGATTATTTGTCCGTTTGAAGTTTTTCTCTGATGTCGCGCTCCGGAGCCCGAGAATCCTCCCCCTTGGGCACCGCGCATCGATCCTAATCCAATATAAATCCCTAAGGATTTTTCACAATTCCAATATACGACGACATCGTTATTATCATCACGGTAGCTAAACAATCCCTTTAAACACATAATTTTTCTCCACGGGAGACAAGAAAACATCCCCGTTATATATTCATCGCCTTTTTGCCCTTCTCGCTAATGTTTATTGAAGGAACTGGTAAGAAACTACCGTAGTCCAGCAGTGCTAAACAGTTCTCCAATTCTTCTTCCTGTTCGAACCTGCATTCTTCCTGACGCTCTTATATAATATATATTCATTTCCCCTTATGCGTTACTAACAGCAAAGAAAGTAATGACCACTTGTACTTCGGCTTCAATTGAGCTAACACTTTTGCTTCTCCCCAGCGACACTTATACTTAACGAAACCTTTCTCCCTTCAAGAACAATGAGCAAGCAAACTGATTACGACTTTGGCGGACCGTATGCTTCCCGTCACACCCGTGACCCCCCAAAAAATTGAAGCTTGTTTCCGTAATTACTGAGAGCTATAAAAGTTTAGGGGCATTGAGCGTATCAATAGTCGCTCCTTCGTGTCGTATCTTCTATACTTCGGTTGCAATGAGTACGGATGCCCTCCGACGCATATGAATTGGAAAGAGTTTCTCGCTGCCGCTACTCCTTCGCTCTCCGAGCTTTACTCCTCCCAAGTACTTGGGATCTACCTAGCATACTGCGCGTCGCTTGTGGTCGCCCGTTTCGTGTTACCAGGGACGAACAGGTTACGGTGTCAAGCTGAAAGATGGATCGAGGTTGTGGTACAAGCACAATGGTACGCAAAGAAGCTATACACATATGTATTTCTTGGCATATTGTCATATATAAGTTTTTAGAATTATCTAACAAATAATCCCGATTTGAATACAGCGCTTGAAACCTTTATACCACTTCTCGGCGTCTGCGCATATATGACCTATACTCAAGGCTGGCAATGGTGGGTTTGGCAGTATATATGGGACCACTACCTGCAATTATTGACGGCGGCGAACATCACGGCGTTCGTCTTGGCTTGTGCTGTTTACATTGCCTCGTTCCGAAGTTCAAAGCCAATCTTAGCTCACGGTGGAGATTCGCAATATTGTCTACGACGTAAGTCTACCGTACTTTTTTTTTTTTTTTTTTTCCCAAACTAACGTTTTTAATAGTGGTTCATCGGCCGAGAGCTTAATCCACGCATCGGTAGCTTTGATATCAAAGCCTTCGCGGAGCTGCGGCTGGACTTATAGGCTGGGTGATGTTGAACCTCGCATTTGCCTCTCACCAGTACGTTACTCACGGCTACATCTCCGATTCCATGATTCTGGTGAATGTTTTCCAATTCTGGTACGTCTTCGACGCGCTCGGTAACGAGCCGGCCATCCTGACGACGATGGATATCACCACAGACGGTTTCGGGTACATGCTCTCGTTCGGAGATCTTAGTGTGGGTCCCATTCACCTATTCCTTGCAAGGCAGATACCTCGCAATGTATCCAGTCGATCTGGGAGTAAAGGGTGTGGTGGGAGTGCTGGTCCCAAAGCATCGGGTACTGGATATTCCGCGGTGCAAACGGGCAAAAGAATGCGTTCCGCAACAATCCTGACGACCCTGCCTGCGCCACCTGAAGTATATCGAGACCAAAGCTGGAACTAACTTCTGATATCCGGCTGGTGGGGCACCGCTAGGCACATCAACTACCTCGGCGACTGGATAATGGGCCTTTCGTGGTGCCTTCCAACCGCGTTTGGGACTTGGATGACTTACTTCTACGTTGGCTACTTTGCGGTCCTTCTGGTGCACAGGGAAAGACGCGACGAAGCAAAATGTAAAGAAAAGTATGGTGCTGACTGAAACGGTATACCGATATCGTGAGAAACAGAATTGTTCCCGGCTTGTACTGATTGCGTACTCTATTTGCGAGCCTCGGTTGTATTTTTTTATAGTCTTGATCTGCAAACAGTACGAGATACTTTTTTGTTCTAGAAATAAGAATTTACGGCGCACATACCAAGGCTTTAGAGAGCATTTATTCTTGAAATGAACTAGTCATATAGCATTCGAATACGATTCCTCCATTGACCAACATGCGAGCTACGGGAACGAGACGCAAAAATATATACTTAAGGGCTATTAAACGCCAAGCAGAAAAAGATATTAACATAGATAATAAGAGAGAACAATACTAAAAAAGACGAGAATAAAATGATAATCAGTGAGAGTACCCTAGTAAAGTAGAGATTACTGACTGCTTGTCCTGTACGGTATTAAGATACTAAGTAGTTATTATTTCTTTCTCCTCCCCGTATATTGACCTAAAGCATTCACTCCTTTTTCCGGCTCCACGTCCTTATTTTTAGTTTGTTATATTTTTCTCTTCCGCCCAGTGTTCTTTTTGTGATAAGTAAATACAGTATGAGTTTTTAGAAGGAAAAAAAAAAAAAAAAGTTAAGTAATAAGACAAGTCTATTAGAGAAATTCTTTTCGATCCATTATAAAATTTCGCTTTGTTTTTTAAACAGGGATAAATCGAAAGTTAACTTTGGTTTGCGGTCCAGTAGATGTTGCGAGCACTATTTTCTTTGTTGAAACAACGATTTGTTTAACCAGAACCACCCTTGAAGGCCTTTCGAACATGATGAGTTGGACCTGGTCGTAGATAGACAGGACACCGGCACCAGCAACACCACGGAGGATATTAGCGCCAGCACCCTTGAAAAGAGAACTAACACCTTCCTTAGCGACGATTTGCCTGAATGCATCAAAGGAGGAAGAGTACTTGACGGCCTCGCCACTGTTTAATCATTAGGAGTTAGTTTCCCATCCTGGTCTAATACCAATTAACCGGTTTAATGTTGGAGGGAGAAGCTTACGAAGTCATCATCATGCGACGACGAACAGTGTCCAGAGGATAAGAAGCGATACCGGCACCAGTTCTAGATGGAGGGAAAGTCAATATGTTAGCTATTTTGAACGAACACAATTATTTTATTTCATTTTCTGGGAAAAAAAAAAAAGATGGAACAGGTAGTTTGAACTGTACTTACGTAACACACCAGCCGAGCAAGAACGAAGCCAGGAAGTTTCCTTCAAGAGAGCCAACGAGGAGAACGGGTTTGATCGAGTCGTACATGCCGAAGTAAAGACCACGATAGACAACAATACCAAGAACAGAGGGGCCGAAACCACGGTACAATCCAGCAATACCGTCAGAGGCCAACGTCTTCTTGTAGACATCAATGAGACCGTTAAACTGGCGCTCACCGCCCTTCTTCGCGGACTTGGCATCGTTCGCAAGACGGGTACGAGCGTAATCCAAAGAGTACACGAAGAGAAGCGAAGTGGCACCGGCAGCACCACGGAAGCCAGGTTACCAGCCATCCACATGGCGTAACCATCGCGTTCCTTCTTGAAACCGAACATCTCTTGAAGCGATCACGGAAGGCAAAGTTCAACGCCTGCGTTGGGAAGTAACGGATAACATTTGCCGTGTTACCACGCCAGAGTGAAACAAAGCCTGGGGGGAACAAAAAAAAAGGTAAGAATTGGCATGCCATAGGAGAGGAAATAGAGATGCATCAAAGGACAAGATGCTCACGCGCATGTCTGCGTGCGCAAAAGGAAAATAGCGGAGTTTATAGATATCTCCATAAACACATCGAAGGTTGTTTTCACAGAGGAAACCATTAAGAGAAGAAACAGTGTTAAGGTTCATGTAGCTTGCGAATGATACACTGACCTTCATCCGCGATTGTTCTTCTGAAACAATCGGTAATGCCCTTGTACTTGTGTTCCAAGCGTCCGGCTTTGATCATTTCATCCTGTTATTTTTTTTTCAGTGTCCCGTCCTATAGATATGCGGCTAAAATGACAAGGTGTATACATGAAGAGAAGGGGAAAAAAAGGTAGGAGGTTTTTACCTGGTTCTGGATGAGAAGTTTGACACGCTCAATGGGCGCGGCGGCAGTTTTTGATACAGCTGCCGACACTCCTCCCACTATACGCAAATGTTAGAGATCAGATGAAATTGCACTCGCCATTGCTTGTATCTTTCCCTTCTGACGGCAGGTGAACAGTTCCCATCAATTCAAAGGGAGGGGAGAGGGAGATAAATCCGTACTGAGGAAGTCGATCATGAAATCTAAGGTCAAGGAATTAGCTGGGTCGCGAAAAGGTAAAAAGGGCGACGAAAAAGGCAGAGATATAGAGAGAAGCTACTAAAAGAGCTGAAGGGATTTACTGACTGATTCAACCATGGCGTCTGAACTTATTCCCGTGGCCCTCGAAGTGTCACTGGGTCCAATTGGTATGGGTATATACGATTAAAGATCTTCAGGTCGTGTTCACTGGTCAGTCTAAATGGGAGAGAAGACTGAGATAAAAGGGAAAAAGGAAAAGGAAGGAAACAAGAAGAGAAGGGAAACAGAATAGAAAAAGAGAGGGAAAAAGGCGAAGAGAAAATTCGTCTTTTCAGGAATGTCAGGCAATTGGGAGGGGGAGATGTAACAAGTGTATTTATATCTTACAGATCTCTAGACCTCGGACGAAAGGTTTTTTTTTTTTTTCTTCTTCTTCTTCTTCTTCTTCTTCTCTTCCTTCGCTTTTTTTTTTTTTTTTTCTCCTGCAGAGAGGTTTGTTATGTTGAGGGAAGGGAAATGGAAAAATTTTTCTCTCGCTTTTTAAAGATAAAAAAAATGTGAAATAATAATTAATATAAGGGAAAGCCTAAAAAGGACGACGGAAAAAAAAAAAAAAGAAACTACCACCGAACAAGAAGAGGAAAGGTCTCTCTCTCTTTTTTTTTTTTTTGGAAAGAAATTTGCAGCTTTTACACCTAGGTTTGTTATTCACCTTTATCGCTTGAACAAGTGTTGTCCTCTCTCTCTATTACTATGTGAAGAAATCAAAATTGAATATATTACCTATAGGAGGAATTCTCAGATCCTTCTGCTTAAGAGTATTCTGTTCTTTGCTTCTTCATTAATTGTTTATCTTATTTTATTTTATTTTTTATTTTCAAATTTTCAAATTTTCTCCCCTGGGTGGAAGGTAAGTGACACCTTTCTCCTGGAACCTGAATTTGGGTCAACGAAACCGAAAAGGACTAACAAAGGGCAAAAAAAGGAGCGCAGTCAGTGGTATAAAATTCTATTAGGGCTTTGACATTTTTATATTCTGCTCGTAACGATTGGGTGCTATTTTAACGACTACCGTATATAGTAACCGTATAATACAGCAAGTATACTTTACCGCTGTTTTCAAGGTACCTCCTCTCTTTTCAGGTTGTTTAAGGAGCTTTAAAATTTTTCAAACGGTAGATCTTTTTTTTTTTTTTTTTCTTTCCCTAAGTTAATTTCCGATCCTATCCAAAGATGTCTCAAAGCTTCTCCTCCCGACTTATTCCGTATCACCTTTCTCGAACTTCCACACCGGCAATCTTCCAACTTCAAAATTATTAGTCTCGTGCGCTTCAAAGGAAGTTACCTTGACTTTTACCGAAAAAAACTAAGAATTGATTATAGTATACTACCTAGTGCTCAATACTTTGGAAGAAACCTTTCCCTTTTTTCTTTTTCCTTTTGCTCTCAAAAAAGAAGTCATTTGTATAATAAAGAACATCCCCAGTTTTCTTATATTTAGATACTCGTGATACAAGTCTACCGTTTGCTATTGAGATACACGACTGACCGACGAAGAAAGCAGGAAACAAGATCATCTCTGGGTGGCATCTTTAGAAGATCTTTCTATAACAAAAGGTAAATGTGGCAATAATTTCCAGAACGAGTGTTCACATTACGACAACTGAGATCATATTTAATTAAATATTGGAAATATAGATAGAGACACTCCAGTTGCTTAGGCCAATAACTTTTTCCCTTTTTATATTTCAATACAAACAAATTTAAAAATAAAATTGTGGATAGGTACCCGGATCAAGGTGGATATTTATCCCTATAGTGTCCATCAATGTTGGTGGTCAACGTACTTATTAATTGATCGTGGTTACGAAGAGCGCTCTCAGAATGTCGGTTTCGAAAGTCAACTTCAAGCGTGGGTACTCATTACTTAAGCATTATTGTTAAAACCAAAAAGCTCTAGCTCTGGCTATCTAATACCTCCCATTCAACCTCTATAAATAAACTGCACTGACTGCAACCAAGTACAAGTGACCTCAGAGGACCGAAAAAGTACATCGCGGACCTGAACTCGGCCTGCATCTCCTCCTCGAGGGACTCAGTTGCCTTTCTTCCAAAGTGAAGCCTTCCGTGGCTCCACATCTGCATTTTCTTACAAAGGTGCCACTCGCCGAGCGATACTCCATGTCGTCTAAATCTACGGTTTCAGTGCCGGCTGGTAGCCAATCTTCCGGTGGGGTTAATGCTGCCAATGTCGTCATATGCGTCTGGTGGAGATTAGCATTCCGTAACCATTTGTCGTACCGTGATTTCAGCTCGTCGTTCGACAGCGTAGAGTATGCGCTCCGGATCTGATCGAGAGTGTATATACCGTGCTTTGTCGTCGGTGCCGATACCGATACCGTTGTCCTTGTCGTTTCGCCCTCTTGCCCGCCTGCGACAAACCTTTATCCCGCTTAGGCCATCGGCTTTACTACCGCGGGCCGTACCTTTGTCGGGGTGGGACTGCAGAAGTGCTCTGTGGTACGCTTTCTTTAGAGTTCGTTTATCGACCTTTCCCCCACGAGATCCGCGGACAGCGAAAGAACTTGGTAATGAGAAAGCTTGCCTTCGAGCCTAATAGCAGTCATCTCATATTTGTATATAAAAATATAAAAGTTTAGGAACCGTTTAAATGGGTAGGAGCCTTTTCTCCAATATTCTAGGTATTGAGGTAATATGAAAGGAATTCTGGCAAGTTATATTTAAAGAAAAGCATGAGAAAGGAAAAGAAAAATTTTACAAGTTTTCTTCTTGAGTTGTGAAGAGAAAAAAAAAAAAAAAAAAAAAAAAAGAGGGGAAAGAGCTGCAAAAACGTATAGCAAACTTGGACAGTACTTAAAGGAAAAAGGGCATCTTTATATTTCTTCCCGATGACGATAGCTTCCTCTACTCTTCTAATGGCGTTTTCGATATTAGCCTTTTTTTTAAGATAGGCATCTGCTTAATCATACACTTGACTTGTACCACAGATAAACCTGAGGGAATTAGAAACTTGAGTCCTTCTATTGGGGAGAATTGTCAAGACTGTTCCTACGGAAGAAGCGTTTGATTGTACGCAGATACTTAGCCTTAGACATCCTCGTAAATGAATACCGTCCCATCTATGAGCGGAGAATAAGTAACCTTGTTTATTAACTAGCTATATACGATGAACTGCTTTTCCACCTTTTCCATTTTAACGGGTTGAGATTCCAACTCAGAAACCTTGAAACCTAAGCTTTTGATAATTACGATATCATGTGAAGATAAGGATGATAGGAGATTTTGGCAGTCTGGGCTCTTAGTTACACGATACGCTCGCTGGGCTCGCCATGAGGTGCCGACTTTAGGACTATTAGCGGAATGAAATGCTACTAAAGAGAGGTTTGCAAGCTGAGCCCTGCCCCTCAGACTCCTCCCTCCCACCCAAGATGACTCTAGCCTTGTCCTGATTACCTTTCCTCATTAGTCACGTGAAAATTGCATGAATGGTCCCGTGATTCCACGTGATCTTGGCATGACCCTGCTGTGCAAATTCTAAAGTCGGGCATAAGGTACCGCTTATCGGGAGAGGGCACAAAACCCTAATATGCTAATCAGAGACCTTTAAGCTTACTTTCTCAGTTGTCCCCCCCACAACAAAAAAAAAACAATGCACTGGAGCTAGTGGAGCCGGAAAAAAAAAAAAAAGGGAAATTAATAAAAGAATTTTTTGTGCGTGGGATTTAGGAGGGACTGGAGCAAATTGCTTGAACAAATCGATTTAACTAAAATCAATTATTCATCGAACGAAAACGACAATTTCTCAACTCTCCAGAGGAAGGAAGACGACTTTCGAACGAACTAGTACTGACGACTATAATATCTTTTACTCCACGAATATATAACATCTTCACAAGTTCAATCAATCAGTCAAGATGTCTTCCGCAACAACGACCATCTCAAAACGCAGGAAGTTCGTCGCCGATGGTGTCTTCTATGCCGAGTTGAACGAATTCTTTCACCAGGGAATTGGCAGAGGAGGTTACTCCGGAGTGGAAGTTCGAGTCACCCCGACCGTCACCGATATCAGTACGTGGAACCCCAGACGGCGAGAATGAACCCCGATGAGGAGAGAAGGGAGCGATAGGAAGCGTTCATTTAGTTGTTGCGACGAACGAGCTACTCTTTTGTACTTGTGCTGACGCCGAGGAACAGTCATCCGTGCAACCCACACCCAGGAGGTTCTCGGCGAGCAGGGACGCCGCATCCGTGAGCTCACTTCGCTCATCCAAAAGCGATTCAAGTTCCCCGAAAACTCCGTTTCCCTCTATGCCGCCAAGGTCCAGAATCGTGGTCTCTGCGCCGTTGCTCAGTGCGAATCTCTGCGGTACAAACTGCTCAATGGTCTCGCTGTTCGTCGCGCTTGCTACGGTGTCCTCCGCTTCATTATGGAGTCCGGCGCCAAGGGTTGCGAGGTTGTCGTTTCCGGAAGCTCAGGGCTGCCAGAGCTAAATCCATGAAATTCACTGTATGCAATGCTGTCCTTCCAATTTTATTACTCTTTTTATTTTCTTCTTTTTTCCCCTTTGGAGTATTACTATTTCACGAGCTAATTCTAGAATCCCTTTCTCCGATTTGCTGCGAATATAGGACGGTTTCATGATACACTCCGGTCAGCCCGTTCGCGATTTCATCGACTCTGCCACTCGCCACGTTCTCCTTCGCCAAGGTGTTCTGGGGATTAAGGTTAAGATAATGCGAGGTGCTGACCCTGAGGGTAAGGCTGGGCCTGCCAAGTCCCTACCCGATACGGTCACGATTATTGAGCCGAAGGAGGAGCAGCCGGTTCTGGCCCCAACTTCCCAAGATTATGGTGCTAAGGCTGCCGCTGCGCTCCAAGCGCAGCAGGAAGCCGCAGCAACGCAGGGAGGTGAAGGAGGTACGGTCGAAGGAGGCTACGAGCAGGGTCAACAGCCGGGCGCACAGCAACCGGAGGGAAGTTGGTAGTCGGTTGTTCAAAAGGACGCCGTTTATCTCTATCTCTCACCCATTACATTCCTCTCCTTCTCTAATATCGAAATATTTTCCTAAATATTTCTCCCTTATCTTCTCCAATAACTCTTCCATTGTCACTTTGCATTATTACTACGACCTCTTTCTTCTTAATAATCTTCTTTTTCCCCTCTCTCTCCTTTCTTTAACGGGTTTGAAAATATTTTTCAAAAGGTGTTCCGATCAGTTGTATCATTTAGTGCTAAGTTTATCATTAGGCCAAAATTAGTATTGTTATCTGTTTTCCCGGTTTCAATATACATTTACCAGGGATTTCTACGACTACTTGGGTTTTTCTTTTTCATAGTATTTTTTTTTCTGTGCCTCTATTGTAAAATCTGTAGCATGATTTGCAACGCCTGGTTTCGTTTATCAGCGCCTAGGAAACTAAAATGCGCAACCCAGCGGTGCTCCTCGTGAATGGCTAAAATTACGTACACTATAAGATATTCTTCTTATCTCTGATGGTAACTGGCCGAGGGTGTGGGTTTTTGCTATCCTGGACTACACGTTTTCGGCCATGTCTTGTGACTACCAAGGAAGGAGCCATGCGTATAAGTATCAGTAGAGACCTGTAATTCTTCTCTCGATCGATCAGATCGTTTTTAAATAACTTAGAAGTCTCATAGATAACCTAACCCGTAAATTTTTTTATTCATCGGATCTGATAGAAGCAGTAAACTCAAATTAATAATTACTTGGTAGTAACTGCACCACTATTTAATATTAATAAACCTCTTCTTCCCAATCCTCAAGAACTATCCTAAAATTTACAGACAGCTACTTCAATATAAAGAAAGAACCCAGAAAAGAAAAAACAAAGTCGCCAGTAAGCTGTTCGATAGCAACAATACCCTTGTTCCGCTCCGGCAAATCAGCGTTGCTAGCTATACTTAAGCTAAATATTATTATTACTATTATCTATTTTCGAAACACGTAGGCAAAGTTCAAAGCATAACTTGGAGAGAGAATTCGTCGGTTTCTTGAGCTAATTTTTTCCCTCCCCCGCTTGACTCTGCACCTCTCAACTCCCACGGCTCCGGTTTCAGACATCATCGTCATCAACAATATCTATCACCAGCCAGGTCTTCCTATTCCCTTTTCTCGGCCAATCACCCCCGCAATCGAATAATAATAAATTTCCAGACTTATATTTTCGCCGTCTCTTCCAAGAGTATCCATCACGACGAGATTTTCCTTTCTCCCATTTCTTTCCATCCACCTTTTATTTTGCACCCCCGAGGAGCCGTAGCCAAAGCGAAAGAATTTATAATAATAAAAGGAGAATAAGCGGAGTATAAAGCGGACAAACAACCCGAAAATCCTCGCAAAAACGGTTACGCATCGACTGAAGAGACGACAATCAACACAGCATTAGACACCAAGTGTCATCCCTTAAATAGCCTGCTTCGAAGTATACGTGCGCCGAAGATTTCTCCGGAAAGAACAACAGGCCAAGTACTAGTAATCGAAGATAAGAAACAAATCATCCAGAATTCCATCGTAATCTGGTACATACGATTCTTTGTCAACTCTCTCATCCACGATATATGCGCTCAGACCGGTGGGCAGAAAGTTTCTACCGCTAAAATATAGTTCGAGGAGAAGTCTATTTCTAGGAGAGTATAGGGGGGTCGTTTCGAGGGAATAATCTGACTGGGACGCAGAAAGTTCTACCTGCTATATCAGGGAACTTCCAAAAATGGGCTTGGCTTACAACGTTTACCTCAATTCCCAGCGAATTTACGGGTGCCGAAAATGCAAAACCCATTTGTCAAACCACGAAGACATTGTTAGCAGGGTATGTCAAGCAATTATTTATCTGTCGATGAAAGAGGAGTTTGGGAGTTTGGGTCATAAGCTCGCCGCCTGGCCTACATACTTTTCCCATGCCCCCAAAGCTGGTGGGCTTTTTTGTTTGCGTTCAACCTTTCAATCTCTGACCTTTTCTTTCATTCCTTTTCCTCCTTGTTACGCCGAAATCGCAAAATAAAATTTAGAACTTCCGCGGGCAACATGGGAAGCATATCTTTTCTCAACTGTCGTCAACACGAAGGAAGCCGACCCTGTTGAAAGGAATATGACAACAGGCCGTCATATCGTTCGCGATATCAGCTGTCGCCAGTGTCAGGAAGTCGTCGGGTGGAAATACGATAAAGCATACGAAGTGAGCGAGAAGTATAAGGAAGGGAAATTCATCTTGGAGCGGAGCTACTTGTCAACGTACGCTGAGAGCCCAGTGATGAGGGGAGGTAAGGGTAGGGGAACTCAAGGAGTAACAACAGGCAAGAGAACAAAGAGACAGAAGACACGGGGAAATTGAGATGGACCAAACAACACAAATGTAGCGCGAATGATACCACTTTTGAACTTTTCGAGTTTTGCTATTTCTTCATGGGAAAATAATCAAATGAATTCTCTTAAAAAAAAAAAAAAAAAAAAAAGTGGAGTGAGTTCAGATATACGGAATATATTCTTTATGTCAAGAAAATGTAACATCTCAATCTCACCTTTCTTTCTTCTATTGAGAGTTTGAATAATACATCAACCCAAATTGAACCTGGGCTTAAGATGGCAAGACAGAGGTCCCCAAGAGTATTATCTGGTCGTTTCGTAATTTTGTTTTCTCGAAAACCAGGTGGATACTTATAGTGACCATATGTCCGCGTGGATTTCAGTAGAACATATAACAAAATAAAAAATAATTTGCAATTCAAAATCCCATAGCTACTAAGTAGCTATTTTACAATGGCGGGACCTTCTGGGCCAAAATTCAATATATTGATTTTTGTGTTTACGGAAGAGAGAAAAGAAAGGGGTATTTTTTTAAACAGTAGTGTCTGTTTTCGTTTTGCGTCTCCGCTTTTTAGCCCTTTTCCCGCTCGAATTTCGGTCTTTTATATTATTGTTTCCATCGGTCGCTTCAGCAAGCCCGCCATTTGACTCTAAGATACGTCCGCTTGCGTCCGTTGATGTTCTACATTCGTATCTACATCTGCTGCGGTGCCGAAGAAGTAGGATCGTCAGGGATGCCGTCAGGGAAAACCAGCTTCCTCCACTCCCTCAACTTATACTTGTTACCTTTTGCATACCTCCGCATGTCCCTGGACTTTTTCTTTTCATCTCTGAAGGAAGCGAGGCTTCTTTAAACCGGCATACTCGTTCAATTGCTTGTCCGACGCAAAGAGGATATCCGAAGGTGAAAGATGAAAAGAGTTTGGGCTTACGCTCGGTATCTGAATTGGAAGGATTCCTAGAGGAATTTCGCAGCGACATGACTTTGATATGATCGTCTACAACGACTCGATACTACGCAATTTGAAGTTTGTAGGTTTTTGCTTCGCCTTTTTCGTGAGGCTTCGTAGAGACGTCGTCGTTTCATATTCGAATTCTTCTGCTGCTTCACGTTCAGGAATTCCTGCTGCGCTTCCTGAGGTGCATTTCAAAGTCTTCCACCGCCATGCTCGTCTCCTTGTCGTCAGCCTCTTCGAAATTCAGGTACGATATCCCTAATGTCGATCTCGTCATCCCATTTGGTTTCAGAATCTTTTTGCCACTTCCATCTTCCGCTCGTGAGTAATATTCAGACCCAAAGAATCGCGCCATGTTGTCCAGTCATCATCGCCATTCCATTCCTGCTCCAACAAGCTACCCATTTGTCGTCAAGATCATTGCCATCGCCGTGTGATTTGTCGGATCCGAACCGCCAGCTCTTTCACCATGTTAAATTTTCTTCTCGAGCTCTTCGATCTTCAGCTTTCGAAGTCTTTTTTGTTCCGCCTTTTGAGTACTCAGTAGCTTTTCCTTCTTCTCTTTCTTGGCGTCGCGGTCCTTTTTTCGTTTACTTTTCTCCTCTCGTCGAAGCGTCAATTTACTGGCGACATCACGGGCATGCGTAGTGATGACGCGCGTGCTGCGAGCGAGGGATCCTCAAACCGCATTTGTACGCATTTTTCGAAGTCGGAAGCTGCCTGCTCGTTCCTCGGAGTCGTCTGACTCAAAGGCAGATTCTTTCGCAGTACCCTTCGGCACCAGGCACGGGCAGAAAGAAAGCGTTCAGGTATACCGTCTGGGTCAGCCTCGGATTTGTTGGCAAGATCGGTGCATTTGATTCCATTCCTCTGTACTGTTTGTTGTCCGCTGTCCTCCTTCTCTTTCCGCTGAAACAGGCCGTCCGTATCCATTTCATCTTCCGCGATAGCTTTGCTTACTGCAGCAAGATATCTCTTTCCAATCTTCCTGCTCTCTGTTGTAAGACTTGGTGTGGTCGTTCACACTGCTCGTATCTGCGTTATCTTCTCTATGTATCCGCTTAATATGTTACTTTGGTGATACTGCTTTAGTGTCATGCTCTCTCCCTCTCTATTTGTTGCATCGGGGGCCTCATTGCCAGAGTGAGAGAAAAACACTTCGTCCGATTGTAGACGCGTGGATCCTTGTTCTTGATTGCGGCTAGTGTCGCTGAAATTTCGGAATCGATGGCATTGGTAAAAGGTCGCCTTGTTCATCTTCCTCTTCGGAACTTGAGGAATCGTCGGATTCGCTTCCTGAGGTGGATTGCGAACGCCTGCTGTTGATGCTGATCTTGCCGTACTTTTCTTCTACTGCAAAATCAGAAAATATTTGAAATTAAATATCTAGAATTAGGAAAAAAAAAAAAGGAAAAGAACAAGGACGAAGCTGCAGAAGACACACTGGAAGAGAGGGGGTGGGGGAAAGGAAGAGAATGAGGTCGCTCTCGGAACACCTACAACGATGAAGTTCTTCTCGCTTCTTATTGTGGTCGAACCGCTTCGCAAATTCCTCATTGACGCGCAGGGAAGCCTGAGAATTCGCTTCGACATGGCCGTTGGCACTGCTAGGGCTATCTTCAGTTTCCGACTCGGAATCGTCGAATAGAAGTCTCTGGATGATAAGTAACCGCGAAAATGAAGAAAAGTATAGAGGAAGATAACGTTAGTCAACAGCGCATCCTAAGCAGTAACGTGGTAGAGAATTCCGCAAAGAATTATCGGTCCCTGACCTTTTGCGCCATCTCGCTACTCCCGCTCGATCGACTGAGCGCCGAGTGGAGAAAGATATGTAATAAACGATTGCGGACCGAAAATGCGACCCGAGAATGGATTTATTGAAGTTATTAGTCGCGTGTATATTATTCGTGAAGTGCAAGAAGAATAAGAATTCAAGATATGATAAAGAAGGATTCCAAGAGTTCAACAAAGCTCCTTCTGGTGTCGTGATGGGCAAGAAGTTTTTTTTTTTTTTTTGTGGTAGTTTTTTTTCTTTGATTCCTGCAGATTTTTTTTCCCGCCGATTCCGTTACCGAGAGCTTTTATATGGAATTTGAAGCACGTACTATATAGGGCTGTTTTGACAAGTAACAGTTAGCCTTTCAAGTAATTTAATTAAACTACGAGCTATCTACCGTGTATATAGGTAGAGCTCCTCGTCGCTATTCTATATCGCCATTACTATTATTATTGCTGCCGTTTGTTTCTGGTATGCCAATAGCTCTTTAAACGGGTTTCCTTTTTTATTCCACCTTATATAAGGGTCTTCTTGCATATAAGTACCTCTGTCATCTGCTATAGAATAAAGAATCACATCCTCCGATTTTCTCCAGCTTCTCCTCCGTACTACAAACCGAGAAGGAGCTCTATAACTCCGGGTAGTATCAGATATTCGGCTGTGTGCAGCTTGCTTATCTTACAGCTTCTTCTCGATAGGGCGTCGAAATCAAGATGAGTTCTCGTGCGTCTAAAACACCTATCCTGGTTTCTTCCCTTTTATTTTACTGCTCTATAATCGTTGTCCTTGGAGATCGTCGTACGTTCATCGTTTGTGTGCGGTTATTATACACGCCAACTCCATCAAAGCAAACAGTTTCCTAAAGATGATCTCAGATGATTTATGAGGACCGAAGATAGATTGCCTTTCAGATTGGAAGGCTTTTCGTGACGGACTGGATGAGCTTCAGAATTCTCTCGCATCTAAGAGCTAACCCTTTTTTTTTCTTTTGACCTTACCCCTCGTCTTGGATATATAGTGAAGCAGTTCATTCGCGCCGTACGAGCTTCCAAAACCATCGCTGATGAAAGGGCGGTCGTACAAAAAGAGAGCGCCGCTATTCGAGCCTCCTTCAGAGAGAATCCGGCGACTCGTCTATTAGGTGTGCTACTTTAACTTTTCTGCATGTGTCACATTGCCACTAAGGTGCCCGTACAGTCAACTGGACGGGAAATAAGTTATATTATTTTAAATGCTTGAGATCTTGAATTTATTTGCTAATTATTTTTTTTCTCCTCAACTATGACATAGGCGAAATAACGTTGCGAAATTGCTTTATTTGTTCACACTCGGCGAGAGAACCCATTTTGGGCAAATAGAATGTCTGAAGCTCCTAGCTTCTCCAAAGTTTGCTGACAAGCGGTTGGGGTATCTCGGTACGATGTTGCTTCTGGATGAGAACCAAGAGGTCTTGACGCTGGTTACAAATTCCCTGAAAAAGTACGATACAACCAACTGAATTCTTAGCCGTTCCATTGGTGGTAGCATTGTACTAAAACGCTACTATAGTGAATCTGAACCACAACAACCAATACGTAGTTGGACTTGCGCTATGTACGCTGCGGTAACATCGCTTCGACAGAGATGGCGAGGGATCTTTTTCAGGAAATTGAGAATCTTCTCTCTACCGCCAACCCTTACATAAGGAGAAAAGCGGCATTATGCGCAATGCGGATCATCCGAAAGGTCCCGGATCTCCAGGAGCATTTTGTCGAGAAGGCGAAACTTCTGCTGCAGGACCGAAACCACGGCGTCCTGCTTGTGGGTTGACGTTGATTACAGATCTGTGTATTCACGACGAAGACTTAATCGAAGAATTCCGCCAGTATACGCCAACGCTGGTTAAGCAGCTAAAGGCGTTGACGACGGCTGGGTACGCTCCGGAGCACGATGTTACAGGGATTACGGACCCATTCCTCCAAGTTAAGCTATTGAAGTTATTAAGGGTCATGGGGAAGGGCAATTCGGTCGTTAGCGAGCAAATAAACGATATCCTAGCTCAAGTTGCAACCAATACCGACTCATCGAAGAACGTCGGAAATTCTATCCTTTACGAAGCCGTGCTTACGATCTTGGATGTGGAAGCCGATAGCGGCCTCAGAGTCCTTGGTGTAACATACTCGTAAATTTCTCAGCAACAAGGACAACAATATACGATACGTAGCACTTAATACCCTCATCAAGGTGGTTGCCGTCGAGCCTAACGCCGTCCAGCGGCACAGGAATACAATCCTGGACTGTTTAAGGGATCCAGATATATCCATCAGGCGGAGGGCGCTGGACCTGTCATTTACGCTCATCAATGAGAGTAACATCAGAGTCTTGATTCGAGAGCTCCTAGCATTCTTAGAAGTAGCTAACAATGAGTTCAAGCCATCAATGACGACACAGATCTGTCTTGCTGCCGAAAAATACGCACCCACGAAAAGATGGCAAATTGACACGGTCTTGCGCGTACTTAAGCTTGTAAGTAGCTTACATCTCTTCCTTCGTTGTACAATGCCATGTGTCATTCATATAAGCCTCGCGGAGTACCTGGGGTTAGGGAGGGATCGAGTTTCAATTAGGGGGGCTAAGAACCATAGCCCTATCTATATTGCGTGATACTAAGGCAAAAAAAAAAAAATCATTTAGGCGGGAAATTTCGTCAAGGAACAAATCCTTTCGGCATTTATACGATTAATAGCTACTTCGCCAGAGCACCAGACGTATGCTGTCCAAAAGTTGTATTCGGCTCTCAAGGCGGACCTTACCAGGAAGCTTTAACACTTGCTAGTGCTTGGGTAATCGGCGAATACGGCGATCTGCTCTTAAAAGGCGGCTCGTACGAAGAAGAAGATCTGGTACAGGAAGTGAAGGAAACGGACGTAGTGGACTTGTTGCTCTCGACACTGGAGTCCGCCTATGCAACAAAGACTGTGAACGAATACATCACTACTGCTCTCATGAAGCTCACTACGAGGATAACGGATTCGTCACAGATAGAGAGGATACGGAGGATAATGATGTCACACACAGACAGCCTTGAGTCGAAATTCAGCAAAGAAGTGTCGAATATGGAAATCTCTTCGGGTACGATAGTGTTAGGAAGGGGGTTCTAGAAAAGATGCCGCCACCTGAAATTAAAGCCGAGGATAAGCTTCTGGAGAAGCCCGCCGGCCCGACGAAAGGCCAAAAGGCAAAGAAGCTTCCGCAGGCAAAAGCAGCAGGCGATGATGTAAGTTCCTTTCGTCCCCTCGCTTCAATATTCCCCGCCAAACCGAGGAAAAAGGCTGCTTATTATAGGATAATCCCACAGCTGAGACATCACGTTTACTAATATTCTACTTGCCGTTACAACTATAGCTCCTTGACCTTATTGGCATGGACGACACTTCCTCAAGCACCGCAAAAGCCTCATCGACGACTACTGGAAGTCTGGATATTTTAGATATGCTCGGGGGAGGCGGCGATCAACCTCCAGTAAATACGGGGAAATCATCAGTGAATAATATTCTTGATCTCTTCAATGATAGCAGCTCTCCCGCAGCTCCTCCCTCATCAAGTCCTGCTGGTAACCTGCTGTCAGGCGGCCCCACTCAACAAGTTCCCCCGGTCGTGGCTGTCTACGATAAGAATAACCTGGTATTGTCTCTAAGCCACCAGCGGCAACCTGACGGCCTCGTTTTGGTACTGGCCAAGTTCAAGAACACTGGCCTTGCTGAGTCTGTTTCAGGGCTCACGCTCCAAGCAGCCGTGCCCAAAAGCCAGAAATTGCAACTTATGCCTATAAGTTCCAGCGAACTGAGCCCGCAAGCTGAAGCTACACAGCAGATGAGAATACAGGGAAGTTTAAAGGTAAGCGCCAATAAAGTCTTCTGGGATATATTCTCCTTCCTGTTTTTACAATATATATTGAGCCAACTTATGTATACTGATGTTGCCCTTCCATTTTAGCCGCCCCTCCGTTTGAGACTCAGGATATCCTATACAATTCCATCAGCAGGAACTGTACAGGAGCAGGTAGATTGGTCTGAGCAGCAAAAGTAGTATATAAGTCAGAAGTTTCTTTAATCAAGCAAATAGCAAGCAAGTTTGGCGGTTTTTTCTTCCCCTCCCTTCTACCTGTATGAAATTGAAAAGAACGTCTGAAAGAGAAAAGTAAGGGTAAGCCATTATCCAGTAAGTAAATAAGTGGAATGCAATAAGCTGCCTGATATAGCAGTAGATGCAAAGACATGGAGTTTCTTTGGTAGTAATGTGGCATCCATCGATGCACCTTTCTCAAAGCTATCCTCGCGATCCCTACTCGGCCCGCCATCTCGATCAAGGACTGCCTTCCAACCTAGATTAACCCTAGTAGTAAGGTCTATAAGCGAAATTTCCCACCACTAGAGGAAGACTAAAATACGCCCCAAAAGCTTATCCCGCTAAAGAATATATTGATAGATGACCGATACTATGGGGGTTACTATAAATTAATGCAACTACCCGTTTCGCTCAGTATTTTAATTTTCATCCTTTCTTAATTTTGCTTTCGTCGATTTGAAGTTTATCGAGACGTTCCAGCATCAGCTTCTCATGAAGCTCAATTTCCTCCAACGCCACCTTATGCCATTGTCTGTGCTTTTCACATTTCTTCTTGGTACATACCCCGTCTCGGCCTAGCAGCTTCCCGTTTTCCATCACAGAATCTGTTCCCTCTCCGAATACCATTTTTTGAGCTCGCCATCGTCATAGCACAGCCTCGAGTCGAACCCGCAGATCTCCTTTCCTCCCTTAGAGGAAGCACCTTCTTCGTTCCTAATCTCCTCACTTATCCGCTTCTGGCGGTCTTTCGCAAGCTCGATATTTCGATCTGGCGTCCAATGCCTCCCGTTCCTGAGCAAGCGCGTTCCGTTCCGAGTTGATCTTAGCGAGCTGAAACTTCTCTTCGGGGTATTCGAGCACTTCGTCGTTAAGCGGGGCGTTGGCACACGATCGCCGAGGCACTGGAATTCGGCGACGGTTGAGACGGACGAGACAAGAGCGGATAGTTGCTCAGCCGGTAAGTCTGCACTGGTAGCTGGGTAGAGAAGAACTTTACGCCATGCTCTTGGCTGCAGTACTTCGAGGTGGGTGGATATTTAGCCTGGCAGGTTTCCTACACGATGGCAGGCGGCACTTGCGCTTCCAAGTTGTGGTCCCCTTCTCGGCTCGTTGACACATCGGACCTTGTATTACAAAATCATACAAAATCAGCCACGTTTTAATAGAGAGAGAGAAAAAAGTGCCTCTTTGCCAAGAAAACTTGGATATCCTCACAGTAATATTTGTCGACAAGGTCTCCATCTTCTCTGCGACATTAATACATTCACACATGGAACCAGTCATCGCAGCCGTCGCAGCCTATCATCCACTTTCCCGAATCCGGTTTGCGGCAAATGCAATAAACGTCCTCATCCCCCACCGTTGGGTTCCGTCGAGACGGGGGGCTCTCGCGAGCGGCATCTTGCTGTTGAGTGTCATGCTCTCCTTCGCTCTCGATCTTTCTCTTCTTCTTTTGCGGCTTCTTCGTAGTCTTTTTGGGTAACTTCGACGGACCTCTTTTCTTTGCTTGCGTAGGAGGTCCTGCGAGGCCATCGCCGCTAGCTTCGACGCTGTTTCTGTTTGAGCTCATAGGGGAGGCGATCTGGTTATCGACCGGTTATGGGAGTGCTGCTGTTTTGTTTTTTGTCTCTCACCACGCCGGTGGTTGGGTAGTCATCGCTTTCCGTCTCGGTCGCCGAGCCTGTGAAATTTAATCAGTAGGAGTAAAAGCCAAGGGTGTGGTGACCGACGCGTTGTAATATCTTCTCTCCCAATCTACCATTCGGATGCGAATGCTTGGTCCTTTTGTGGATTCATGGAATTAGGTAGATAATCAACAAGGGTAAAATGGGCCTACCGCCACCAGTCTCAGGACGGGGAGAGTGTGCTATGTAGCTTGGGCGCGTTGTCGAATAGACATTGTTAGCATCGTCGTCTTCGAAGGCATTCGACGTAAAAGGTTTGGAAAAGGTGGAAGAAGGCTCTGGCGAAGCCGGTTCAGAGTTTAGGAGATGTTGTAGTGATGCCATTTTCAGCTTCTTATTTTCAGTAGTGTGCTATGAGGCCAGGGGTTACTAAAAGTGTTCAATAGTCTGGGTATAAGCGTTACATTGTTATTTATTGATGTTGGTGTTGGATCTTTTCAAATAAATTTGAAGGGGGATTTTCGGAGGTTAAGTGGGCCCTTTTTCTCTTTCTTTCTTTAATTTTTTTTTTAGGTGTTCAATGAACAATCATTTCTAAAACTTTCTTTCAGTCTTCTTTGTATATTCTTCCTGATACAGTACCAAGTAGCAACTATTCCTTCAACGCCATACGTCTATCAGGTAATTTAC
The DNA here is from genome assembly GCA_002224055.1 of Pezizomycotina sp. ARF18. NCBI lineage: Eukaryota > Fungi > Ascomycota > Pezizomycotina sp. ARF18. The sequence continues at coordinate 41,182 of AZLU01000025.1, forward strand.
ACATATGGGATGATTAGAGCAGCCTCTTTAGAGTGTTTGAACTTTTGTTACAAAAAATCCCTTATTTTGCATGTTTTCGGAAAGGGCAGTAAGACTACTCTTTAGGACGTTCAATGAACTTCCTCAGAATTGCAAGCCGAGAGCAAGGGAATGGTGCCGCTTACTGGCGTGATTGCTCAGCTGCATGACTGTAAGTACACAGACAACTTGAACCGGTTTTTTTTTTTTTTTTAAGAACATTCCCGTACAATGGACCTGATTTCACAAATAGCTAACTTGCAGATATATAAAACTCAGCTGATGAATCTTTGGCCGTGATATCACTTGCGACGGGCATGAAATGTATGCCAAAGTCCAAGATACCCTTTTGCAAGGGTGAGTCTTGCACGATAGCCACAGTGAAGTGCTGGCGATGAGAGGTTTCAATACCTACTTACTCAACGAGTGTCATCGGTCCTTACTGGACGGTAATTACGAGTCGCCACTTATAGGAAAGTGTCCCAGCTCAAATTGCGATTACCCATTTGCTCTTAAAGGGCGTCAAGCTCCACGTGGTCTCCACCGAACTTCCCTGTTGGTGACGCCAGCATGGAAAGCGTAGTCGCAACGCAACAAGACAGCACTCCATGGGTATTACCAGCTTCCGATGCCACCCTCTCAGGAGGAGACGAGACACGAAATGCAATGTTGCAGGGAAGGGTAAGTGCAGTTAGAAGCTTCTGGACTTAGAGAAACAGTTTTATTAATTTTCTTTGTTGAAAAAAAGAGATACTTTTCGGAGCTTGGGAGAATCAGGACCAAACCAGGTATAAAACTGTTATTCAGATTTAATTTCGACGATGTTTCTGTTTTTTTTTTTTTTTATTTATAATTCGCTCTGAAATTTTTTTTCTTTTTTTCTTTGGATCTTAGAAAAGTTGAGGGTTTGTTAACTTTTATGAAGGTCGCGCAGATTCTCCTCCGACCCTGTCAAAATCCTGCACGGATAAGCTTGCATCAAAGCAAGCGCTTTCATTACTGCAGAGCACTGCTTCTCTTCTTGTTCAGCCATCTTCGGCATATATTCATAGTTTGATACTCCCTGATTATTTGCCAAGCGGCGAATCTTGCGATCGGGCTTTCAGCGTAGGAGGGAGGTTGGGAGCTCTTGCCGGTAGGAAATGGGAAGGTGGCTACGAAATGCGATATTTCCTGGTCGAACTGTTCCCCAAGGAGCTTCTATGTGATGGAATGACGGCTACGAATTTACCAGGGATCAAGTTTCGCTGAAACATGCAGCACCGCTGCCTCGAGTAATATATCGATGGTTTATTTGCCTTTGGAACGACCACCGCATCGAGAAGTTATAGTAAACGGGTTCTCATGGGTCGAAAGGCGTTTTCAGGGACGGGGGCCAGCACACTTTCCAAGCTTCACATGTGGAGAATCGCTATAGAAATTGCAGTTATAATGCAGGACAACGTTCTTCTCGCTAAACTTGACGTAAAAGAATATTCCCTCCTCAAAAGCGTTCACGGAGCCGCACGGCGGGCCGTGAAACGAGACCTTAGGGGGGTTCTAACAATGGGGGTTGACAAATGGGAAAGAAATGGAGATGTTGGTGGGGACGACTTCAACCAGGATGGTAATTCGGAACGAAGGGAGTGACTGAATAGCCAAAAAAGAAAAATAAAAATAAAAAGAGAGGGGTGCTGGGGGGCTTATTCTACTTAATTCTCCCTCTGGAAAGTACTGGCTGCTACCGTTCATATAGTCAAGGATAAAAGACAGTTGATATAGCTCGCCTGTTTCGCTTCTTAAGAAGGCGCACCACTATATTGGGAATTGGATGTCTCAAGACTACTTAGGGTACGCCTTTCTTTCGCTACACAAGCTCAGAGAAACCAAAATCAGAAGTACTTAAATCAGTAGCGCACGTAGTACATGTCGTAATAATGGGATATATATGACGGTTCGTATATCTTTGATGAATATATATATCTTGGAAAAAGAGCAATAAGATGTTTGGTTTATCTGATATTAACTTTTGAGCTTCTTGGCAGTATTAAGTTCATATATAGTAGTGTGTTAATATTTACTTATTTATCATAAGCAAGTTCAGAACGTGTATCCCTGCTTAAAACAAAATGTATATAATAAGAGGGGCTCTGATGACGTAATCTTATCTTTTTTTTTTTTTTTTTAACAAGCGAAAATCCGGGGTAAAAAAGGAAGCAGAGGTAGGAGTGGGGAAAAAAAAGAAAAGAAAGGAAAAAAAAAAGGCTTTCGCCCCTCTATTTTAACCTTTTAAGCTATTCAGGTCTTAAAAATAAATAAAATAAAAAAAAATATACCTACTTAAGCAGTCTTAATCAGACGACAGGCCTGGAGTGAGGCAAAAAGGAGGAAGCAATACTTTAGTAGTTGGAGGAGTAATACTTATAGTTACCAAAATAAAAGACATTTGATATAAGCACACTTCGGTAATTTTTTTGAATACTACTTCGTATAGAGGTTTATTATTATATATTCGTTGCTTTTTCAATCTAGTATTTATTATTTCATTTTATCGTATTTTTATTTTTTATTTTCATTCAAAACGAGTTATCGCGTGAGATAAGGATTATTCGATTAATTACCTGCGTGATAGTGCCTCTATTTGGAAGAGGTAAAACTTTTGGTCACTAACGAACCACCGCCCCCTTCCCCCTTTTTTTTTTTATAGATTTACTTCAAGTGTTCTAGTAGCTTATTCGATTTATTATTTATTTTATTCCGGTCCTTCCCCCTTTTCCTCTCTCTATTGCTTTTATTTTTCCATTCTGCCGGAACTCACCGGATCACAAACCACAAAAACCAACAAAAAGGACGCCAGGCGAACCCACATCTATATATATATATATTTTTTAAAAAAAAAAAAAAAAAAAAAAAGACACCCTTTGCGCTGCTCTTTATTTATCGCTACTGCGGGAAAATTATACATTAGAATATTAACCACCAGGAGAACCGAGTCATGTTAGACTCCAAACCTGCTACATTGACCAACTGCACGGCAAGTTGTCCGAGCTTTCAAAAGAAGAGTCTCGGAACGGCGGCCTTCGATCCCGATTGCGGCATCACAGGTGAACCACCTGCGGGATGGGAGCCCAGATTCTGCAATTTCTAGGCACGTACCTCACCGCTTTTTCCGCCAAAATACTGCGCAATTACAAAGAAAATATAAATCTTCAGAATGAGTTTTTTTTTTTGAAAAAAAAAAAAAAAAAAGGAATCCCTTGGCTATCCCGATAATCGAACCATACGGGGGTCTTTTCGAAAGAGCTAATTTGTGTTCAATTCTTGCTCTGGAATACAGTGGAGATCCACGCCGCTACCACCCGATGCGCTTCCGTCTCAAAGGTCTATACATCACGCTCGAAAAGAACGCAGGAAACGAATATTCCCAACGGTTGACTACGAAGAGAGACTATCACACTTGAGCAGGGCAAAGAAAATGATTTCCGGGATTCTTCAACTTGTTTTGGTGCGTTTTTGCTGAGATCAATGAGCTGAAGGTTTATTACGAAGGCAGACTCACTTCTGATGGAGGGAAATACCGCAGTATATGTAACTGACACAGCTGTCTGCAATATAGGATAGGCTGTGCATATTAGTGATAAGCACTGGCGCTCGAGTAAATTCCACTCCCTGCCTCTTCCAGTTTCAAAAAACACCCGATGGCTCTTGAAATTCACTGACTTCGGTGACCTTTTTTTTTTAAGAATATGAAAGAGTATGTGGGATATTTTGATCCGAACCTATTGCTTTACCGGTTGCTTACCCTCAATTCTAGAACGGGCCGAATCTTCCGAACCGATTCGGTTTTTCGCCATTTCACTGAGGATTTGCCCGCGCTGGCGCTCGCAGACCTTCTCATGGTCTCCACAACAGCTATCTCTCTTTTGATTCATCGCTTCTTAAGGGCCCGGGTACTCGGGTTTGGCTGGTCCAATGGTGAGAGTTTTTTTTTAATAATTAAAAATATATATACGTATTGTGAGATACGATTTTCTAGAGTCCAAGGATATGTTCTGACTTCTCCAGGCGGCTTCTTCTTACAATGGCTTTATCAGGCAGCGTGGACGACTTTCTGGATATACACCCCTTGGATTCGCGACTGGCAATGGTTCGTAGTTACTCTCTCTCAATTGCGCATTTTATCTCAAGAAACTTGGCGTCTCCCTACGACATTGCGCAGTTTGGAAATATACTAATGTATCGACACAGGACGCATCAGGTTTGGCGACTTAAAGTGGACGTTTTGTATCCTACGGATGTCTAACAATCTCGGAAACTGTGTTGGCTTAGGTTTCTTCACTCTCCACACGTGGCGCTCCTGATGAAAATGCACTCTTTGCATTTACTGTAAGTTTTCATTTCTACCCATATGTGTCTATGTATATCCTGAAACTGTTATTAACTGAGATCACCGACGCAGGCGGCTATCTCTCCGAAGTTGAGCGTAAATTAAAAGCATTGGACAAAAATACCCTAAGTACGAATCAAAGGATGACACTGCACTTAGAGAAGTCTTAGCCTGGGAGGTTACTTCTCCTCTCGGACGCCTTCAATATCCTCGAAACTTAAGCTTCGCTAACTACACGGATTATCTTCTCTGCCCGGTACGTTAACACTTGGCGTCTTCGACTCCTCTTTCTTCCCCCTTTTTCCCTTAAAAACTAAATAAATAAATAAAATTTTCTATATTTGATTACAGAATTTTCCTTTTTTGAGGCGGAAATTTAGTCGCCCCAAAGCTCCTCCAAGATGTCAGGTGCAACCTATATCTGGTCTGGCTTTCGCGCGCATTGGTAGCCACCTTGGATTCAGAAATGAGAAGACTGACCAGGTTTCCGCTATAGACCCTTGCTATGAACTAGAATATCCGCGCGTTAAGAGCATCAGATGGACAATTGTCGCCGAGAGAGCTGCAGCTGTTTTCGGTGGTATGTAATTTTGACCTCAGAACCTAATTGAAATGTTACGGATGTCCTACAATGACACCACAAACGTATGCGGAATACTGAATGCCTTATCGCTAATGAATACCTGTCCAATAGCGTGTTCCTCTTGACCATTATCTCGGAAGAGTTTATTGCTCCTGTGGTAAGTTTAGCTAAAGCTAGTATTGACGCGAACACCACCTATTTCCATAACGACGGCGTCCCGGTATTTTTTATCATCGCTGAGTAGCTATACTAGGTTGTATTGCCAAAGCTAAACTATGTACTATTTACAGATGAAAGAGGCTGCTATCAAGCTCCAAAATGCATTATCTCTGTCTGAGATGATCCTGGTGGGTTTATCACTGCATCCAAACTTGGTCAACTAAGTCGTATTGAACTGATCAAAATTTCTTGGTTCCGTAGGTCCTAGGAGAGAGCATCAGCTTGCTTCTCTTCCCATTCATGTTGTACGTTCCTTCAGATCGAAAAGACAGTCCGAGAATCTTTGGCCACAGGGTGCAAGCTAACATCTTGGCCTAGAACATTCCTGCTCGTTTTTTTGGTTATCTTTGAATATACACTGGGAGCATTCGCGTAGGTCTTCTACCCTATATATTGAGCCTTACCTAGCCAGACGTAGATATGAAAAACTCTGAACCAACTTTACCAATACCTTAGCGAGATTACTCGCTTCGCGGATCGGAAGTTCTATTCGTAAGTTCTTATCAATTGTGCTATCTCGTGCCTTGATGTGTTCAGAATTCGAACTGACTTTCTGTGTAGCGATTGGTGGAACTCCACGAATTGGCTTGAGTTCTCTCGTAAATGGAATATACCCGTTCACAACTCTTGAAGCGACATGTTTACGCGCAGGCCACCATCTTAAGTCGTTCTCAAGCGATGGTCTTGACGTTTCTTATATCTTCCGTGTTTCACGAGCTTGTCCTGTTCTGCCTAACCCGAAAGATCAGGGGTTACGGTGCGCTTTGTCAAATGTTGCAGGTGTGTCCAATATCTCTTTACGGAGCATCCTTCGGTGTTTTCGATATTGTCTGAACATACGACTCACTTGATGATCACGTCTAGGTTCCTATCGTCGCATTGGTATTACTTCTCAAATTGATTCTCACAACGTAAAAGCGATGTTTTTTTTTTTTTTTTGGGTACTAATACCTTTACACAAAGCAAACGACACCATGGATGCGTGATCGCAAAAAGAGCCTACAGAACGTCTTCTTCTGGTCAAGCATGGTTCTAGGCTTGAGTTTGGTAAGTTTGTTTGTCTCTTCATTGAAAGTTCATTTGAAAGCTCTTGGCCTTTGGTTATGTAGATTTTATATCGCGGCTAATTTAACTGTTGCATCCACAACAAGAACTGCGCTCTATACGTCCTCTTTTAATCCGCGCAATATGTTACGCGCCGCTAGGGCGAGGGCGCTGTGTAGATCCTCTGTTTTCCTTTCTAGTCGGGTCGCGCATTTCGTTGGTTCTTTCTGGAAGATCTTTCACGTACACATCTGCTGACGCAAGTTGGAGGGACATTGTGGGGTCTTTTTCTAGTGTTTTGTTTCATTGGGGATGGACTGGTTAATATTTAGAATGATAAGATACAGTGATAGCCGGGGTTTGGATTTGAATATAGAGAATATATATATATATATATATTATCACCACAGAATAGAAATTATTGATATTATCAGAAATTTAAGCATCTCTTATTGTCATGTTTTGGTTAGCTCGGTGTTATATTTTACAATTTCAAAGGGCTTCCTTTTTTGTTATTAATACTCATATATAGCTATTGTGCGTACACACACCTCTTTACAAAGGAGAGAAAAAAAGAGCACATTTTCCAATCTCGACGAGATTAAGGGTCGAATGGTATACGTAACTTTCTCCTAGTATTTATACAAAAAGTATACTTGGAATTGTTTACTGCAAGACCATTTAACAATAGCTAGGGAACGAAATACTATTAAAGCAAAATGAGGTCTCCCATAGGACGTATCCTTGCCATTATAATTCAGAGTAGCTAGTGGGAGCGATGATATGTCAACGGTGACATTGAACAGTTGAATTTTGTAGAGCAATATGATGCTGTGTCGCAGGCTGAATTGTTAGCTACTCGAGGTGAGGGCTAAATTATATAGATCAAGAATTTGATCGATATATGATGCGTTTTCAAATGGAGAAACAAAAAAAAGCCATAGGTTCGGCAAGAAAACGAGAATAGAGAATATAGAAACCTATTTCGTAAACAATAGAGTGCAAATCCAGACATAAATATAATTAAATATATGTATATGTAAATATATCTCCGTAGATAACCAGAGCTCAAGGGGTTGAGACGAAATTCAGAAAAATAAAAATCTCAAATATACGACTATTCAAGACAGTTAAATTTACGGAAAAGAGAATAAATAAAACTGAGAAATATAAAACAAACTGGCTGCGGACTGGAAAAAAAAAAAAAAAAGGAAAAAAGAGAAAAACAGAAAGAGGAAAAGACCGCATCAATTTGTAATCCGATCGACACAAGCAGTACAAAAAATTACACCTTTAAACAGAAAAAGAATAGAATAACATTCAACGGATAAAAGTAAGTAAAGGTTCGATAAAGTGAGACATCCAAGCTGGGAAGAGAATGATAGTGGCAGAAAGAAAAGGGAGCGTATGCTTAATTGCACGTGGGATCAGTTAGGCTGGTTAGAACACGATGAGACTGGAAAAGCTTTCAACAAGCAGGTTGTGAAAGGAGGTATAGAAATTATACAAATAAAACCAAAAAAGGGGGCGGTTAATATAATGTCTTGAGCGGCCATTGGCCCAGACCATATATCCTCACGCAAGCAGGAGATCTCTTAGCAAAGCGGAGCATGAAACGAAGTGATATGTCGTTGAACGGTGTCATTAAAATGGAAAGGAGAGGGAGAACACAATAACATCTCATAAAGCAAGCAACGCAGCAATAGCTTCACGTTGACTTCATTTGATGCAAGAATTTCGTTTCGGAACTGGCTGTACTACGACGCATCCCTTTGCTTCTTGCCCTTCGATAAACTCTTAACCCTCTTCAGAATGCCACCTCCGCCCTCCGCGCCACCTGAATTCGATGCTACGCCTATAACACGGCTATCCGAGTCTGCTCTTTCCATTCCAGGGTGATGTTTCTTAGGGCTGCTAAGGACACCGGCAGTATTGATACTCTCGCCTTTTGTTTCCCATGCAGCATCATAGTCGTCTCTATAAGCGTCTTGGGAGATAACGTTGGCCTTCGTTGCTCTATTCACAGGCGGCGGAGAGGCTGGCGAGAATGGTGGGATCGGAGACTTGCCCTCGGTGGGCGATTGTGGCTTCTGTCGGCGATCTGGCACCGGAAGCGGTCCATCCAAGCCAGCATTGTTAGGTCTTGTCGAGCTGTACGACCTTATTTTCTGAACTAGAGATTTCTTCCTTTGGAGACCACCCATCCACCTCCTAGCGGACCATTTTGACCCCCTGACGTTTTAGGCCTCTGTTGTTCTTCTTCGGCAGCAGCCTTTTCAATCGCGCTCTTGGCAGCTGGTGCGCCCTCTAAAAACGTTGATGTACCTAGGCCAAGGGATTCGTCGCCATGGACAGGGGCCGGTTAATCGGATCGAAAGAATGTGTCCTTTTGGAACTCGGTTGACAAATTCGTCTTTGCCCGGTGGTAACCCGTAGTCATTTGAAGCAGCTGATCCCCTACGCCCAGCAGGCATTGAGAAGTCGAGATAAGCCTCAGGATCCCTATTGCCATAGTAGTTGCTATGGTTGCGACTGCTTCGTCTGTATCAAAGCCCGTGAGAGCATTGTTTTTGGAGCCCTCCGGAAATGCCATCATAGGCGCCTTGACCTTGTTCTGTTCGATGAGGATTGCACGCGTCAAAAGGGCCATCGTGATGGAAAACTAATGGAATTAGCTAAAACTGCTTTTTCTTCTTTGAGAGACGCGAGTGGGAAATGAATAATAAAGAGCGTATATATTGGAACCGGTAGACCTACACGCCGCCCCATATACCCCAGTAACGTCGAGCTTATCGATTACGTCCAAAGGTGATCCTTTCTTCGCCTACTAGAGCTAGAGCCGGATGATTTGCCCCCGTTTCCTTGGAGCGCCGCTCTCCTGATCCATCTTTAGACCGACTTTGCGAATCGTTTGGTCGTCTATCGTTCCGTCTATCCCTGTCTCTACCCATATCCTTATTATCACGAACGGAGGACTCGGAGTTGCTTCGTTGCCTCATTCCAGGGTTGCCAGAGCCCCTTTCAGAACCTCCAAGCCCGCCGCCAGGGCCCCTTGAGGAGTAGTTTTTGCGCATATCCTTCGCCTCTCCGGAGCGAGAATGGTGATGCTGGCTGGAGGAGCCAGTGGTCTCTTGGCCGGGACGGGTCCAGGGGCGGAGGAAGCGAGCGGCCGCCGGTGGCTGGAGATTTGTTCCTAGTGTTGCTGTTGTCCACTGGGTCGAATGACAGCAGAGACTATCCAAAAAAAAAAAAGTCACAAAGAAAAGATAGAACTTGTTAGCGATATGCCCAGGCTACTAAAATAATTATCTTTCCCTTTCCTTTTCTTTGATCTCTCGGATTCACAATTTTAGCAAACTTAAAAAGCATAAAGTTGTACACTTTAATAATAAGAGATATACCGGATAGGTATTGGATGTCCAAGTATCGGAAAATTTTTTGCTTTTTAAATGGAATTTCAGTGATAGGGGACAAAATTGAAATGGGGAAATAGGTTTTTACAAGTAGATCTGCAGGATCATTGCGCCGGCTGCATGGTTTGAGATTTTATTCCAGCTGAAGGAGGTTTGAGGTTCGCAAGTTTTATCAGCGTCTGAGTCGTTCACGCCAAGAATGTCGTCATCGAAAACGTCGAGGAATGGATTGGTCGACTGTCGTACTGAAGGGGAAGGAAGATCTGTGGAAGCTGCTGACACTCTGTTACGGAAGGGATTGTTGGACGCAAAAGGGTTGTTGGGTGCAAAGGAAGGGGACTCCCGCCGCTCTGTACAGTCCATTGATTAGCGTGACATTTGGCTGAAAATAAAATAGGTAAATGAACCTTTAATCCTCTAAGGGGTTGCAGACCGACAAAAGATAAGTTTTTTTTTTTTTTTTTTTTAATTTTTTTTTTTTGAAATGACAATCCGAGGGCAAAAAGAAAAAAAAAGGGGGGAAAGAAAGGAGGGAGGCAAGGAACGAAATGAAAAGGGACTCCCTCGAGAGTCATGACGGTGTCACGACTGGGATATATATATATATATATCGTCCAATATGAATAACTTTCAAACGTACGGGGAATTCGAACCGTACTGGAGGAGGTTGAATTATAGACATTGTTGCATATGTGGACGTGATACGGAAATACTAGAAAAATTTCACCAATATCTCTACCATGAAGTCAGATTTAAGCTTTTATATATAATTTGAAGCGCGAATGCGGGTCAAAAGAAAATAAAATAAGGGTAAGTTGAACCAGACACTTGTTATACATGAATTTACCTTCGGTTTGAATTGTTTGGACGAGCGGTCTCACGTATGGGAAGGCCTTTGAACCTAACGAGGTTGAAACAAAATGCAGCCACGATCCACGTTCTTTTCAATGGGTGTTTCGGCCAGGACGCGGTACAAATGAGAGCTCGTCAAGGCTGAATGGTTTCCTAACACGCTTGAATATTAATGGCCTTGTAGGAAGTAAACACGAGCTAGGAATGGATGTTGGACGCTGCTGTCGACACCGCTTCAATGGAAAGCTCCGGTATAGACGTAGACCCTAGAACGAGAGGTAGAAGTTGTCAGTGCCGAAATCGAGAGCATAGTTCGGGGAGTAGTTTTCCTCCCTTCCTCCCCCTTTCTAGAGAGAAAAAAAAAAAAAAGAGGGAATAAAAGCAAATTCTTTATCTCTACCTCTGTGGTAGGCGCGAGATAAAATATAATATAATAGAATAGAACAGAATAGAACAATGCGTTGGGGAGGAAGAACATAGTTTCAGGGTATCGATCGAACGGGAGAGTGGCTCGTATTTAGTGACCTACTGGAAAAGAGAACCTAGCACTGATCCAACGCGATAATATAGCAAGGGAAGGTACTACCACGTTAACGCCCACAACTTGTGCTGGGACTTTGACGTATTGGTATCGACCAGCAATAAGTGATTTGGTTTCCACGCCTTTTTGTTGGCGTGAACAGTTCTGCGGAGAAAGATACGAAAAGGCAGAAAAAAGGGAGAGGGAGAGGCGGCTTATAAATACCGATTGGAAGAGAAAACGAATAGAAAGTAATAACGATACTCAAAAGCAATAAATGAATACCAAGCAATTAATATAATATAGAAGGGTGGTTACGTTTAATATTTTGTTAGAAGGGAAAAAAAAAAAAAAAACACTACCACGTTAAAGGAATTTGATATTTGTGGAGAGGCAGAAAGTGACGTTTCTTAACTGTTATAAAAATAAAAATAAATACTTGGTATAAAGATAATAATATATGAATATATAAACGTATTTGTAAAAGGGTAAGTATTTGTTATGACTTTAAACAGAGCAGTTCCGTTGCATATTGCACTCGCACCGTTTAAAAAGTTACACTGCCAATACTTCAAGGGCGGCAGGGAAGATAGAAGGGGGTTAAACGTTAATAATAACAATAATAATAACAATAATAATAATAAAGGGGTCCCTTTTCTTTTTTTCCTTTTTCTAAGATGTAAGAAAGCTTCAGAGGTTTTTTTTTTTTTTTTCTTTTTTTTTCTAAATATTGACGACAAGGACTAAGGTACAGGTATAATAAATATTATAAAAATAATAATAAAAGGAAAAAATTAAATAAAAACAGAAAAATAATATAAGTGGAAAGGACTCAAAAGAGTAAGTAGTATTCCTTACTCCCTTAGAAATATAAAATAGGCTTAGTCTCTCGCTTATTAGATGAGGATGATTGAAAAAGGGGATTGTCAAATAATAATAATAATAATAAGTAGAGGCAAAATTATCCTTAAGCACAACGTGCCTATTGGTAAATCACGGAATAGCTACTTAGCATATCGATATATCAAGCAACTGGTGAATTTTAGAAGCGTCTGGCTAGACTATATATATATATATACTCTCATGTAAGCATCTACCAAGCAGTATAATAATTTCTGCAAGTATAATAGTTGTACTTAATTACCAGTAAATAAAAAAGAAAACTACTGATGTTCAAAGCCGTTAAGTTTGCACGGTATGAGTTGAATTCTACTTATATTCATGATACATTATACTATAGCTTTAATACTAGGTATCGTTATATATTATTATTATTATTATTATGATTATTATAAAAATACCAACAGTAGTAAGTTTAAAGAAAGACAGAAACGAAAAAAAAAAGAAAAGAAAACAAGAAAAATAATAATGCTAGAAGTAGGTAGGAAATAGGAAATAGCTAAATGTATAATAATAGTAAGAAGTCATGTTATTGAGTAGGTAAGGCAGCTCTTCGAATTGTCCCAGTTTGCCATGCCTTGAGATCAAGTTAGTTTGTACTATTTTTTGCTAAGGATTGAATATACGGGTATATTATCATCGTTATTATCTACCCTTAAACCCTCTAAGAGCACCAAGGAACATTGACCTATATATATGTGCGTGTATGTTTTACTTCTTTGGGGATATCTTCTACTGCGAATCAAAGCAAGTTTGGTGTTATTGCTAATTATTAATTCTGAGAAGCAATGATGGAGAGAGAATGATATATTGCTTGGAAGACACAGAACTTGGAAAGACGACGATAAAATCAAGCTCCCCCATTGAATTACTTACTATAAGCGGAGTAGACCTTGAGGTATAAGAGGTGTAAATTTTCCCTTTCTTTTCTTTTTTTTCTGAAGCTTTGGATGTTTCGAAGATGTAACCCTGGTCAAACCGTGTTAGATTTCTCTTAGCTTAGGCTAAACCAGAGGAGGATGTATGGGATTGACTTTCAAAAAAGGGTTTTAACCCTCTCTTAAATAGTAGTAGTAGTAGTAATTATCCAGCCTGATTGGGAGGGGTTTATTTTTTTTTAAAAAAACTTTTTTTTTTAAGCCGTCCGGGATCGTGCGGGGAGCTGAGCTGGAAAGGCACAGAGCTACGTTTTTTTTTTTTTTTTTTTAAAAAAGGCAGTCTGTTGTACCCCTACTCCTACCAACCAGTACCACCACCACAATCTGATCTTAATTCGTGAGGGAGCATATTACTTAAAATTGGCTATCGTCCATATAAGAAATAAATTTAAAAGTGGGAGGGAGAAATTGCGCATTAGTAGTATCCGTGATATTTCAAAAGGAGTAGTAAGTAGTGGTAATGTTGTTCAATAAAACTTGTGGGGAAGCTTGAAGCTCGAAGCTATCTAGAGCAAGTTAAGAAAAGTAGCTTGGGGTTTTATCGATTGTGGGTTTTTCATGTGGAGCAGCTGGTGCGTAGAGGTACCTAGCAATAATAATACATGAAAAAAAAGAGGATTATAAATAAAAGTAAAAAAAAGAGAATAAAACATACAAAAGTCTAGAAACAGCGGTAGCAGCAGCAAGTGCTCCTCACGTTCCTGCTTGGTGAATATAGATTACTGTTTTGATTATCATTTATTTTTTCTAGCTTATAACAGTTAAACAGCAAAAAAGGCTTTAGGTGCTTAATAAAACAGTTAGTTACAGTTTTAAAGCGTTGATAATAAGGAAAGAGAGGTTTAAAAAAAAAAAAAAAAAAAAAAAAAAAAAAAAACGAGGGAACAGGAAGAAAAAAAGAAGAAAAAAAAAAAGAAACCCCCAGCGTTGACAAGTGAGAAATCGTAAATAATACTACTACTACCTTTTTTTCCCACAATTATTTTTCCCACTTTTTTTTTTCACCTCCCCATCTTCCACTTATCGCGAGGAACATCAACCAAAATAATAATAATAATAGTGGTAATAATAACTATTCACAAGGTGGATTATTATTATTATAGAAAAAAAAAAAAAAAAAAAAAGGTATTCAAAAATTCCCATTGGTATCTCCTATATAGCCCTTCTCTTTCATCGTCCTTCTTGTTCTCTCTGATTTATCCTGCCTCCATTTCCTTTTTTTTCTTTCCCTTTTTCAGAATTCCTTTAGGACTAATAAGAGAAGAAGCAGAAAGAGAGGGAAAGCATTAAAACCACAAGAGAGAGAAAGAGATATACATATTCCACCTCTATCTTAAGGGCGTTCTTATATCACTGTATGCCCTCTCGTCTTCCCTTACATATCTACACATTCACGCTTCAGCTTTGCCTGGTACATTATAGCAAGCATTCCAAAGCATTTTTGGGACCTCTCTCTCTCTCTCTCTTCTTTTTTTTTTTTTTTTTTTTTTTTATAATATAATTTGTAATTCAGTCACTGACCTGATGGTAGTAACCAGAGCTTGAGGTGAAAGTGAGGTCTAAAGCCCTCGCGATGTCTGTCGCCTCCAAGGTACGTATGCGAGATAATTCCCTTAATATACGAGCCTTGTAGAAGATTTATGTTTCATTTTTATTCTTTGACTTATTAACATCAGCTAACCACTATCGTTGATTTAGAACCCGTTCGACCTTCTAGGTAAATCCGATCAATCTATACATGTTTTCTACCATCAGGCCGGTTTTTAGGCTATGGGATTCCGTATCTTTCCATTTCCAAAATAGGCGGCTGGTTGGGATGTTCAAATCGGCGCAATTTTCTTCTCTTCTTCCTTCAAGGCGAATGAAATCGAGGCGCTGACTCCAGGCATCTGTATTCGTAGGGTGACGGTGATGAGCCCACCGTCCCTCTGTCCCGCTTCTGCGCCTCGCAAGGATACGGTGAAGAGAGACACCACCTCGAAAAAAGAGAGACACCAGCTTCTTCTGCACCAAGTGGCGGTGACTCGGGTCGTGGAGGATATGGCCGGGTCGTGGCCGTGGTGGAAGTGAAGGTATGAATTACTTGACATCCATCATCCTCCTCTCTTGATCTAGCATCGAAGTAGCATTTCTTGCACACGAGTACACGCAAAATTCATCTCATACCCCTGCCTTTTCTTACTGTATATATCCACTTTATTGTCTTCTCCCTTCTCCCCCCCCGCCCTTTCCTTCCCCACCTTTATCTATAACTCCGGCACTTCCACCATTTTCCCTCTTTAAAAAACCGTCGGGCTTTAACTTTTGTGTTTTACGTTCAATAAGGCCTTTCCTTCTCTTTCTTTCTTCTCTTTGGTTCTTATTGCGGAGCTTACACTCTTGTCGGTTGGACTAATGAGGAAATCATTGGAATATAGGGTATCGTGACCGTGGACAAGGAGGGTACCGCTCTTCGAACTTTGAGGATGGTGTTCCGCCCCTAGAAGGACAATAGGGAGCATAGGAGCGTTCGGACCGCCCGCCTCGCCGTGGACAAAGGGGCAGTGTGGTTATCGCGGACGAGAGATGGATCGCCACAGTGCGTCTGGCAAAGTGTAAGGTCTTATTGTAGCTTTAATTTCCGTTGTAAAATGAGTGTTCTTCAATTTCTCCCCTTTATATACGGATGTTCAAGTTTCTTCACCTTCTCCTCTTTCATCTCGTTCGCTTCCCCCCCCCCCCCCCCCCTTCCTCCCTTTCCTTGGAAGATCAGGTAACTTACTACCAATGCCCTTCAACTTCATTTAGAGACACCGAAAACAAGTTGCACAAGGCTGGGGTGCCGTTCAGGCGACAGCGAGTGGAACGATGAACAGGCTGGTCAGAACATGCCAACCAAGAAGCGAGCGAGGACTTTGTTCCCGTCGAGGCGGAGCGGAAGGAGGTGCGACTGCAGCTGCCGGTGAAGGAAATGAGGAGGCTGCTGCTGCTACGGAGCCTGAACCCGAGGACAATTCCAAATCCTTCGCTGATTACATGGCCGAATTGGAGTTGAAGTCTCCTGTTCCGAGCTCCCCGAAGCCAGGCGCCCCAACGAAGGTCCCGAAGACAAAGAAATGGGCCGGTGCCAAAGAACTCCGAAAGGAGGAAGACGAAGAATACTTCTCAGGCGGCAAGTCGAAATCCAAGGCTACGAAACAGCGCAGAGAAGAGCTTTGTCGAAATCGACCAGCGCTACGTTGAGCCAAGGGGCGAGCGCCGTGGCGGTGATAGGGGTGGCCGTGGCGGTGGTCGCGGCGGGAGTGGTGGTGAGAGGAGAGGCGGAAGGGGTGATTACCGCGGCGGTGAAAGCGCGGAGGTTACGGCGGTCGCGGAACAACGGCGGCCCTCTCAACATCCAGGACAACAGCGCTTTCCCCAGCTTGGGTAAATAGAATTCGGTGAGGGTGTGGCGCAAGAAAAGAGCCCGCAAAAAGGTCTTCCAACCCTCTTTACTAGCAAGGAAACAATTTTTTACTGGAAACTCGAAAGGAGAGAAAAAAGAACATAAAAAAGGAACCGGAAGATATGTTTCAAAAAGAAAGAAAAAAAATTCATATCTTTATAAAAAGGAAATAAATAATCTCGGAGACGCAAGAATAGCAGAAGAGATAATAGTCATACAGTATCTGGGCGGATCAATATCAATCGATTGACAATTTAATATATTTAAAGCCCAAGCAAAAAAAAGAAGAAACCGGATAGAGCGAATGGCTATCAATTAAATACACTCAGGGAAGGATAAAAAAAATAATTTTAAAAAAAAACTTGGGAGAATATAGCTACAGGAAAAGTACTCGGCGATCGTGAAAGTGTATGTACTTCAAGTTACTTACAATTCTGCGGGTATTGTTACATTTCTAGTATATTATTACTACTACTACTATTATTGCTACTGTTATTATCGTCATTGGTCATTATTGTTCTGTAATCATCATCTATTTTCTATTATCATTATTATTAACTACTTAGTATTTCGTTTAGCAAGTAATTGAAAGTTTCATCACGCTTAATAATCACTTACAAGGTAAGATTAGTGATACAACTGACTTTTTTTAGGAATTCTATACGCATATATATACACACACACAGTAATATATATATCTAAGTATATAAATATATATATAAACTTCACTGTTTCGCGTCTACTATCCGCAGGTAGGGGAGAAGTACTATATATATTCACTTCGGAATACTAAGGGGTTATAATATTACTATATATCTTTAGGTTAAACTTTAAAGTATTATATAAACCAAACATTTAGTACTATATATTTTGTGTTCAAGATGTAGATACCTTTTTACCACCTATGGTCTGATTTTTTTTATTTCTCTTAGATATATAAATATATGTGTGTGTGTGTGTGTGTGTGATACTATTTTATTTCTTTCTCTTCTTACTTAAGAAGTATCTATTAAATATTAAGACACAGGAATACTAAAGACCTTCTTGGAGGATATCAGATAGTAATATAATATAAGCAATAATAGATCCGTCAGTAGATTAAACTAATTATTATTAAACCTATACTAAACTAGCTCGATCGGTAATAATAAAAGAAGGAAGGATTTAAACAAAGGTAAGAAGCTAAATAGATAATTTATAGTAGGTAGTTTATAGTAGGTGGATAAAAATTTAATAAAACCCAAATTGGGTAACAACCGCCCATTTAATAATAATAGCGAGAAATTAAATAAATACTCTATATACTTATATAAAACTTCTCGTAGATGTAAAAAAAAAAAAAAAAAAAAAAGCCCACCTTATATCATGTACTTTGACGTTACTCGGCTAAAAATTCTATATAATATAATAATGTCTAACAACGGCTACTTTATATTTCATATTATAATCTAAGACACAATCAAAAGCTCCACCGGATTGTACCACGGCGAATTACTCTCGCTCCCTTTTCTCTTCCTCTTGTTTATACATACATACATACATATAATATACGAGATCACTAATTATGAATTAGTCAAATTAATAATACTGAAAGTTATTCGTGATATAGTAGCTAGAAGGAGAGGTAAAGTAATACTTGGAATATTGAACAGGTAAAGAAGACTATAGAAAATTGCAGTAGTTACTGCTTAGTAGTGAGTCTAGTGACTGGTCAACAATGGCGAGAGAACTACTACTGCAGCGGCTAATTTTCTAGTTCGTATACAAGTTGGAGTGGGGGTAAGGGGGGGGGTTTCTCCCTTGCCATTTTTCTATTTTCGTCCCTGTTGTTTGCCGAGCTCTCTTTCTTTGGAGGCCGGGGTTGTTTGTTGTTGTTGTCTGGAGGCTAGGTATATGAGTCGTTCCCTTTTCTCCTGCTCTCCGTATACACTCACTACTCTTAACACTTCCATCATTCCTTTTGGTAACACGAACGATCATTTAATTCATTACCCGTCCTCCCATTCGCCCGGCCCGATTGTCGGGATGGCACTCTTTTTTTATTTGCTTTTTACTTTTACTGATATTTATTGGACTCTGGAGTTATTTTGTATTGTGCTTCGGTGGATATACCACTTATACCTGGCAAGTCTCCTATATAATATACCCGCATTAGCCAATACCAGACGACTAACCCGTAAACTCATATCTTTTTCTAGTTATAAATAGACGACTCGCCCTAGGAGAGTATTTTCGCTCTCATCCGAATAACAAAAAGTGGGACCAAAAAAAAAAAAAAAAAAAAAAAAAAAAAAAAGGAAAAGGAAAAGGAAAAACGCCTCTCTTAACTCAAAAACGAGGAGCAGTAGTATTCCAATCAATTACTTCATTCACTTCTACCCCTTTGCTCGGACATTGTATACGGCATTTTAATTTGATTTTTGAGACTTTATCCTTTCTTTTTTTTATTCTGAAGAAAACAACGAACAAGAAGCCATGGCGTCATCAAGCTTGGAGAGGTTGAAGAACGTCGCCGCTCATTTCTGCCGCTCAACAAACCGGTCACATCCACCCTCTGACGCCCAATATATTCCTTCCGCGGTGAGTTCTTTTGCGCAAAAGGCCAAATGCATACCTAAATATATATATATATATGGATATAATTACATATTTCACCAAACAGATATACGAATTTATATTCTGTTGTGCACCTTGAAAGGAAATTTGTACTCGCTAGAATAACCTTCGCTCGCTATCCCTGGTTACTTCCTTGTATTGTGCAATTGTTTCGCGAGCGGTTCAATTCTTTTTCTGACAGCCATTCTTTTTTTACTCTCGAATTCAGCGCCGCGGCTATCGAGCCCAATGCGATCGCGTACAAACACAAAGCGAGCAATGGCACTCAAATTTCCAGGGTACGGAGCTTGTTTCCTCTCAATAATCCCTTGTTCAACCGGTTCTTCTCGTCGCCGTAATTAACACGTCCGAATTTTTTGGGTTTAAAAAACGTGTAGACTTACCAGGAATTCTCCGACGAGCTCGCGCTAGCTTATGCCCTCAAGTCGCGAGGTCACCAGAGAGTTGGTATAAATAGATTCAGCTCCCTCTCTCTTCAATATTATATATAATCAGTTTCCTCTAGGAGGTTCTCGAATCTGGGAGAGCGGAAAGGCCCAAATCTTCGAACAACTCGTCATATTATCATGGTTGAATAGCTCATGGCTGATATATTTATGCGCAATTCAGGTCTCCTGTTGACGAACACGCCGTCGATGCTCGAAGCCTTCTTCGCAGTCGGAGTACTGAAAATGGTATACAGGTTGCTGTCAACTACAGGCTCAAGAAAGATGACGTCCAGTACATCCTAAACTTTGGCGACGTGGATTCTATCATCGTGGACAGGGAGTTCCTTCCACTGCTCGATGGTTTTTACCGATAAGATCCCTATATACATCGACGAAGACAAAGGAGACGTCTCGGACTGTGCATACGAGAATCTGATTAAGGAAGGCTTGGAGTATGACAAAGCCAACGGCGAACACGGCTGGTAAGCGTGCACATATACACGCTTTTACGCTTCCCTCTAGTCCGCAACGGCTAATTAAGGCTATATTCACTTATACAGGATGGTCTAGTTGTCGAACCATCAAATGAAGACCAAACAATCGCGATTCCCTTTACTTCGGGCACACAGCGAGACCTAAGGTACAATATACTACATTGCGCGGCTGCTAGTTTTGCTTCACGGAGGAAAAAAAAAAAAAAGAAAAAAAGAAGCTGTTTTCTTTTTTGAAAGATGGGCTGACCAATAGCTACCAGGGTGTTGAACTTACGCACCGAGGAGGTTACCTGGCAGCGCTAGCTAACGTCGCTGACTCAAATTTGAACGTAGACAACGGACAATGCAGGTTTGTCATCTTTCATACCGCCATTTTTTTTTCTTTTTGAGTAGTTGTGAACGTTAACAATTCGTTAATAACTTGAACGTAGATACCTTTGGACGCTGTAAGAGAACGGTCCCGAGATATGCCATATATAGAAGATAGTGGTTTACAATTGGGCTAACACAGTCTCTTATGTCAATGAAGGCCAATGTTCCACGCTACTGGGTAAGAAGATATTAAACCCCTCCTCTCTATGGAGCTATTCATGCAACAATAGGCTTACCGATTTTAGATGGACGTTCCCGTGGCCGTGACCGCAATTCGCGGAATCCACTACTGCCTCCGGAAGATCAACTACGAGGAAATTTGGGACCTCCTCGATAACGAGAAGATAACCCACTATAATGCCGCTCCTACTGTCAATACTCTCCTTTGTAACTCGCCGAAAGCCCGAAGGCTGGATCACGAAGTTCGCGTTACTGTTGCAGCGAGTCCTCCCTCGGCAGCTTTGTTCGGTAGGCCTCCGGTTCTTTTATTCCATTCTCCTTATCATTAAGGATCTTCTAGACTAACTGTGTGTAGAGAGAATGCACTCTCTCAACCTTTACCCGGTACATGTCTACGGCATGACAGAAACGTGAGAGCCCGCTTCCTTTATCTGTCTAATATAATCTATACTATGAGCATGGGAATAATAATAAATGTCAAATTACAGATACGGCCCATCACGAAGGGATATGCCATGCCTGACTGGGAAAACTACCGAAGGACGAAAATTCCAGAGGATGGCCCGCCAAGGTCACGGTTTCTTAACTTCTAGAGTATGTGCAACATGTACCTTTAACTAAATCGGTTTATTATTTTTATTTTTTTATTTTTTTTTCTATCCACTCTGCTAACTTCTTACGTACAAAGGCTGTTCGAGTTATTAGGACAGATGTTCCTGAAGGCACTATCATCGATATCCCGAAGGACGGGAAATCCATCGGTGAGATCGTGTTCTCGGCAACATCTGCTGCAAGGGATACTACAAAGACCCGGGGCCACGAAGAAGCTATTTGCGGGAGGCGTTCTGCATTCCGGAGATTTAGCGCACTGGCACGTCGATGGCAGCGTCCAGATTATCGGTTCGTGCCTTTTGGACCTATCGATAACTAGTACAATCAGCCGACCCAAAGCTAATAAATATGTGTCGGGTCTATAGATCGCGGGAAAGATATTATCATCAGCGGAGGCGAGAATATTTCGTCCGTAGCGCTCGAAGGCATGTTGGCCCGCCATCCGGATATTTTGGAAGCTGGCGTGGTATCTGTTCCAGACGAGGTAAGATTACATAAAATACGACCCCGAAAATATATCCTGTGATATATATAAGTAGCTAACCCTATTGTTTTTCTCTTCTCTCTTCCTCTTCGCGCTATAGAAATGGGGAGAAAGAGCTCGGGCGTATGTTACTCTGAAATCGAACTCCCGTGCGACCGGTGACGACATAATATCCTGGGCGAAGCAAAAATCCGACATCTCCGGCTTCATGGTACCGCGTGAGGTAAGTTTACGTTTTTCGCCGTCAGCGGTGTTATTTTTTCTTCTCCTCTATTTAGTTCATGGAAAATTATCCTGGTCCTCTGTGTCTATAGCACTAACGGGCCGTTTAAAATCCCATAGGTTATCGTCGTGGATGAGCTGCCAAAGACCTCCACGGGCAAGTTGCAGAAGAATGTGATGCGAGAATGGGCTCGGAGCAATAGCCATCCCAAGTGAAAAAGGGGGAAATATCGCTGCTTTCCCCCCCTTTTTTTTCCCCTTTTCTTTTTGGTAATGGTAGTAGAAAGGTAGCGATTGGAGCTGACCTTTTCTATCGATAATGAAACAATATAGTTTTATTTTATTTTATTTTTTTGGGGGGGGGGTAAAAAGCACTGATTGAAGGAACTAGCTCGTGGGATTATTATCTCGCCTTTGTATCAATACTGGCTATGTTTTTTTTCTTTTCTTTTACTCTCCTGAATTCCTTGTCTTTTACAGTACCGCTTTTTTACCATTTGTCTCTTTTCCAATGTCTTTACCGTAGTTGCTCACATTCGCTTTCCTTCAGCCGTTGAACAATTGTATTGAAGATGCATAATAAATGAGCCCTTCGAATTGAAGACTTCTGATTGCCAGGCTGATGAGAGAGAGAGATGCCGACAGGATATATCCCGTTGCTTCCAAGTTTATTCCATATTCATGGTTCTCATACTAAGAAAATGGGGGGGAAAAAATTCAAATATAAAGCTTTGTTGGACTTCTCAAAACGTTTCAACGTTTGGATCGAATTGCAAGCGCAAAGGTATTATAGACATATAGAGGCTAGAAAGTGTGGCTAATGGGGAGAACTAAGCATCAAGCAGGCATGCAATGTTTATGTAACAAGTTTGAAATCTACTGACTTATACGGGTTGGACTGTCCGTCGTTCACAAACTGAAGACTCTGCGACAGGGGAAGAAATGGCAAAAAAAAAAAAGATTTGAGCGATCGATTCGTCGTATCGTGATTGAATAGAGTAACGGTAGTAACTAGTACATGCAAAGTGCTTCTTTTGTTTAGAACGAGAAAAAAAGAAGGGGAGAGAAAGACACTGTAAATGTAACATTAATTTCTGCGACAGGGATGAGAGGGCGAAACGGACCATAAGGAATAATATGAGGTTTGAATATTCGGAAGAACCAGATCCCAAGATATAAGCTGTCGGCTGGGAGATATTAATAAAACAAGAGCAAGTAGGGAACAAAAGAGAAAAGTAACAGAAGAGTAGGTATGTATGAACGCTAGAAAGGAAGAGCAAAGGATCAAAAGAGATATCCCGTACTTTTACACTTGTACCGAGGAAGTGAAGGAGGCTGGGATGGAAAGGCTTGCAAACCGACAAGTACAAAGAAAAAGACAAGATATTCCCTATGATAATGGCCGTAACAAATCCTTCTGAGAAAGAGGAAAGCATCAAACTTAAGTCAAATGAAGATGAAAACAACAGAGGAACGCAAAGTGTAATGACATCAGATCGCGATATTAATTTCTTTAGCGTTACAACTGCTCCCGCCGTACACTCGCCGTACACTCGCCGTATTATCGAGTTGTGTCCTTTTTTCCCCTTCTCTCTTTCTTTCTTCTTTCTTTTTTTTTTAAAAAAAAAAAAAATGTCCCAAAGTTATCTGGAAAATAACTTGCTTGTATCGCTTCGTTTAATCTTCTTGTGTTTCTTCCTCCTCATCTTCTTCGTCGTCATCCACATCACCGTTTTCATTGCCTTCGTCAGCATCGTAGAATACCTGATCGGAGGACGATCCTAGTCGAGATATTTCGTTGAGGTGATTCCGTAGTTTTGCGACTCCAGGTCCGCTAAATACACAGAACACGTTCCGCTGGTGCTCGTTGAAGTCTGAAAATCGATGATTTAGTATTATAGCCAAATATATGCAAGCGCATGATATAAATACATTAATCAACGAACATACCTGCGGGGGGTGGACGACAAAACCTCGTCAGATCTTTCCGGAGGAAACAACTAACGCCAGTCAGACTCAGGTGCGTTAATCGAGTGCAAGCATTCACCAGTTCGTGTATTCCCTGTCGGGGTGGTTGGAAAAATGTTAGGTGGTTCACGAACGGGAACAAATAGTGAAAAAAGCTTATCACTTACGTGAACGGTCAAATTTGCACAATATGAAAGATGCACCCTCTCGAGCGCACACGGTTGTGTCTTGCTGGTATGCACTAAGGATAAAATTGATCTGTCTGTAATTTGTTGACATTTTACAAGTCCAATCCTGCGGAGTTTTGGGAGAGTCGAGAGTTGACATATGCTGTTGTCCGAAAGTCTCGAACAGCAGGCCAGATCGATATACCGGATCCGGTTACACGAGCGGATGAGGTTGAGGATGGCCCTATCCGAAAGTAAAACGCAGTGGCCCAAATGAAGGTAGTGCAGATTCTTGCCTAGCTTGGTGATGTGATTCACGGCTCTGTCAGTGATCAGTCTGCACTTGGCGAGAACGAGGTTCCGAAGCCGCGGGGCGATGGCGACAATC
The DNA here is from genome assembly GCA_002224055.1 of Pezizomycotina sp. ARF18. Taxonomy (NCBI): domain Eukaryota; kingdom Fungi; phylum Ascomycota; species Pezizomycotina sp. ARF18. Next base: position 65,390 of record AZLU01000025.1, read on the forward strand.
GCCTCAACACTGTCGTCAGTGATCTTCTCGCAGTTCGTGAGGTCGAGTATCCGAAGGCAGTCGTATGTCTTCCGAGGTATGTTGGTGAACGCCGAATCCTCCAGCAGTTCGCAATGCGCTAGCCTCAGTTCCCTCAAGAACCGCAGTTTCTTGAAAACCTCCACGACGGATTTGTCGGTAATCTTGTTCACTTTGTGAAGGTCGATCTCAAGCAGGTTCGGGCAGTATGACGTGAATGCCACAACAGACTCATCGGTTAAAGAGTCGCACTCATTAAGTTTTAGCTACGAGGAAAGCGAGCGTCATTAGTAATTGAAAAAAAAAAAGAAAAAAAAAAAGAAAGAAAGAAACAAGAAAGAAGAAACAAGAAAAGAAGAAACGGATTCTTACCCTCTTCAATTGCACACAGCTCTCAGCAACCGACACCATGGATGCGTCTGTAACTTTCGAACACCCCGTGATGTTCAGTCCTTGCAGCCTCTTGCAGTATTGGGCAATGGCATCCATTGACCTGTCCGTGATTTCCCCAAGTTTGTCAGATCCAACGCCAGCAACCGAGGGTGTTCTCCAAAACCCCAACAAGCCCGACATCCGTCACCGCGGAGCAGTTCGTTAGCGTTAACCTCTCCAGCCTCGTGCAGACGGAGAGGGGGATCATCGTCCCGTCGCTGAGGTGCTCGTATAAGAAAGTCAAGTTTAATCTCTTGATCAGGAAAGCGTAAGGGAACATTCCTTTGTCCTTCTGTATTGTCTGCACCAGGCTGAGTAGGCTGTTTTCCGTCACGTGTGGCCGCAACCACAGGAGCTCTACTGCGCACCTAGCCAGGACTTGCACACAAACAAGCACGAACGGAGGTCCTGCGGAGACACGAGGCGGCCGAAGATGGCGAATAAGAGTTCTGGGGGAGGTAGGCGGGTGAGTGATGGATACGCTCATCCCCCTAAAGCTGCTTAATTGATCGTCATCTACTATCGAAGACTGGCTGTCGTTGGCTACCTCGGGTAGAAGTCGTTCTCTTCCATCTCGTCGACAGTCCGCTCCGGGCTACCGGTGCTGCTCGAATATCCCGACCGACAAGGAGCCTTTTCCATCGCTCTTGGTGTTCTTCGCAAGATGTTCATTTCCCTCTCACCTGCACCCTTTGTGCTCAAGAAAAATAAATAAAAATAATAATAATAGTAATACTAAGAATAAAAGAGGTTGTGCACAGAGTGGAGGGTGGGAGGGGGCGAAAGGGACTGGGAAAAGAAGAGGAGGAATCGAAGGAGAGGAGGAAGAGGAGGGAAAAAAAAATTAGGCAGGTAATATTCCCTGAAATCCAAGACCAAACGGGGGTGACCGGCGGAATACACCTAAACAGAACGCTCAATGTTCGAAACCTATAGCTGTATAAGTATCGTTGGGAGTAGTAACGTATATAAAAATGCCCTCGTCTCCGCACTGTTTGAGAGGGTATTTTGGCCGAGACCTCAGAGACTCCCGGAGAGCAAATGGAGAGCGGTTAAAGCGTGACGGAATACAGCAAAACCTGTTAGGGGGAGAAGAAAATGGGAAAGAAAAAGATGGGGGAGATCGGAGGTGTTATTGAGTGAAAGGAAGGCAAGAAAAAAATGGAAAAAGGGAAAAATAGCGGGGCGTAGTGCTTTGGCGAAGGGACCCAAAAGAGAGAGAGAGAGAGAGAGAGAGAGAGAGAGAGAGAGAGTGTGTGTGTGTAATTATTCTGTCATGTAATTTAATTGCTTTGTGCTGCTCGTAAAGTCAAGTAAGTAATTCTAATCTTTTTGAATTGTGATAGTGAATCTGGATTTGTAAACAACCGCCGAATCCGTTCAAAGAATGGTATAAGAGAAAGAGAGACACCACAACCCTCCCCCCAGTAAGTCTAAACGACGATTTATTACGATTGCAGGTTTCGAAAGGTTGGAAATAAAAATGAGGATGGAAAGGGAAGAAGACTGAGCGGGACGGATGAATTAAAGAAAGCAGAACAGATTAAAAAAAAAAAAAATACAAAGAAAAGAGAGAGGAGAAAAAGGGCAGGGACGAGGCAAGGCAAGACAAGACAAATAGAGGAGTAGTAGTAGTAGTAGTAGTAGTAGTAGTAGTAGTAGTAGTAGCAGCAGCAGTATTAACTTAACACACATAAAGCACGTCTAAACATGAATGCATGTATGTATATACCGCAAATTACTGCCAAACTAGTGGAAAGTGCTTCCGGCCATGCAAGAATAAGTCCTCTACTGCTTAGTATCAATTATATTTAGCACTGCTGATAACTACTAGTTGATTTAATAAGTATAACTGATACTAGATACGATACCTCGTTTAGGTAGCTAGGGAAGGTTATTCACTTGTAGAGAGATTTTATAGAATTTATCTAATTACTGCTTTGTATAAATAAATCGTGGGTCTTTCGTCTCTCATTATCTAACTGGTACCTCATACTTATTATCATCTTCATCACTGTCATCTTATCATAGAGCTTGCTTTTATTGCCTGCTTCTGCGTACTTTTGGTATACACTTCTTTTCTCCGCCGCCGTATTCCTTAATCCTTACTGTCATTACTCTGGGAAAAGAGAGTAAGTCGATATGAAGAGCAAAATTAATCACATGATATAGAAGTTGCAGTCTATACGTAAGAAGCACAGGCTGAGAAATGAACGTTATATTATTATAATTGTAATTATGATTATGATTTTTAAATATTATCAGGTTTTCTATTTCACGAGCGTCGATCTTTGTTCGTTCACTGAAACTCCCCGTTAATTGCTTGTGATATTCATTTTCATTCGTTTTTGTCCATTTCCGTTTTTGTATTCTGTAATACTACCAAGAAAAAGAATCTCACGATCATAGCTGTTAATAATTGGGAACGGACCTTACGAAGAAGAACAATACGAAAATACATAGGATTTTTCCCCGAATATATCTCTTTAAGCAAGACTCCCATCTTTCGACCTCCTGTAATAAGAAAGAATACTAATCTCCAATGCTACGTATATAAATCGATATTAGGTGGGACAAATCATAGATATAGGGAAAAACACCCTGCAAGAGTGTAATAATGCACATATTAAGCCCAGAGATATGAGGATCTATAGACCAGTTTCCATCCTCAAGTAGCTTTTTATTTACCTCCGTAACGAAAAAAGACATCTTTTTCTTTTCCTTCACTTTCATCGCCGTCCCCTGTTAACTTTACAATAGTAGCAATATATAACTTCGAAGAGCGACATAGTAAGGTATTAAGAAAGATTGTTATACCTCACCTATTCTGTATTCACAGATTTTTAATTTCAAGAGACAAAAAGAGGAAAGGCCACGAAGGGAAAAAAAAAAAAAAAAAAATCAAAGCAGGGAATTGAATAAACGTAGATAATAGGTAGAACAAGCACGACATTAGTATTAATAATAAAAACTACCATGGACAATAAAAGAAAAACCTCGCTGGAAAGTTAATAAAATAACAAAGTTGTGCGAAGAACGATTTCAAAAAAACAAGAAAAAAAAAAAAACAAGTAATAAAGCGTCTTGGGGTTATCAGACTGGCAAAGAGGGAATTCTATACTTTTGTCACTGTTCCGACAGAAGTAAGACGTGCGGCTGGGCGTATCGCTACAATGAATGTGAACAAGATCCCAAGAAAGCGGGGAGGCGATTACGACTCATAGATGCGATGAACGTATCTAAATTCAACTCGTCGTACTGCGTTTTCGTCCCAAAGTTCGCCAAGGTCATCAAGGATGCTCTTGGATCCCTTCTTAAGAGATTACCGTCAATATCCATTATCTCGTCGCCGCCACTGGCATCAGGCGCCTTAACCGCTGCTGTTTCTCCCAAGTTGAAGAGATCAAGTATCTGGTCCGTCTCCATTGTCTGCAATCCGGCGTTCTGCTGGTTGACCACAGTGGAAGCAACATCTAGCTTGAAACCGTTGGAGGCTATATATTTTCGAGTTGATTGTTAGTATGTAACACAAGCCCAACAGCTCATCCCACCTATATTTCCTCTTATTTATTTTTTTCTTCCTCTCTTTCTTCTTTATCTTAATTCTGTTTCAGCAGCAAAAGAACATACCTCATAATCTTCTCTTCGAGAGTACCGCGTGTAATGAGTCGGTAAACGTTCACGACCTTCTTTTGTCCGATGCGATGCGCGCGATCCATAGCTTGCATATCCTTTTGCGGGTTCCATCATGTTCGACGAATATAACTGTGTCTGCCCCGGTCAAATTTAGACTAGACCTCCGACATGTGTTGTGAGAAGCAACACATCGATCGAGGGATCGCCGTTGAATTTTGTCACAACATCCGCCGGAGCCTGGGATCTGTACTGCCATCCAGGCGGAGGTAGGACACCGAAGGCAGGAGCTTTTTCAGCACGTCGTTCTCGACGATATCCAACATCTCTTTCAGCTGGCAGAAGATAAGCGCTCTGTGCTGGCTGATTGCGTTCGTCCCTGCGCCGAGGTCGCCATCGACTCAGCAGGCTCGACCCCTATTCCGCAGTCGACAAGCAATTCCCTGAGGGCGTTCAGCTTCGGCGCGTGCATTGGGTCCGGATTGAGGTCTTGTCCTTCTCTAATTGTTTCGAAATCAGCGCGTACTTGGGGTGCTTCTCGTTTAGAATTAATGCCGGAGAGTTGCAAAGCTTCCTCATGTATTGAAGTGCTTGGAAAATGTGTTGTTTTGCCTCCTTGCCTCCTGTGCTTGACTCTTCGGCTAGCTGCTTGCTCTGCCGCTTGGAAAAGTCCTCGTACAGCTGCTTCTGAAGTTCGCTGAGGTCGCAGTAGTAGTTCTGTATAATCTTCGGAGGAAGATCATCCAGCACGTCCTCTTTCAGGCGTCTGAGAAGGAACGGAAAGTACTTGCTTGTGGAGGGCTTCTATTGCCAGTGCCCCTGCTTCCTGCTCTTTGGAAGAACTCTTGCTGTTTCGGCTTGCTGCGATCGGCTCGAAAACCTATCGAGGAAGACCTTTTCCGTTCCTAAGAGCCAGCATGAGGAAGTCGAATAAGGACCAAAGTTCCAACACATTATTCTGGATGGGTGTCCCGGACAGGATCAACCGGTGATTAGCGCCAACGCGCTTGACAGCTTGGGTAAGCTTGGCCTTGGAGTTCTTGATGATGTGTCTTCATCAAGTACGCAGTAGTTCCAGCTCAGGCGGAAATATTCTCGATATCATTCCTGCATATATCGTACGACGTTATAACAATATCGTGGTCCCGAGCTTGGATCTCAGACGCTGTCGCTCCGATGGGTTGCCTACGTAAACAAGGCTGGATAGAAACGGAGCATAAGTTGCAATTTCTTGCTGCCAATGTCCAGATAGCGTTGAGGGACAGACAATGAGCGATGGCACGGGGCGAAGCTCTGGCGACTGAGTTTTTGCGAATTCTTCTGCGCGTAGGTGGTGATCGCTTGCAATGATACATATTGTTTGAAGTGTTTTGCCAAGTCCATATCTATGTCAAGAAGGAAAAAGGAAAAAAAAAAAAAAAAAAAAAAAAAAACACACACACACACACACACACACACACATTAATATATAATTTCGCTTTCACTAGAGCTGGCAGGGTAGGCAAAACGCTTACCGTCACAAAGATACCATGCAAATGGTATTTGTTGAGGAAGGCGAGCCAGTTAACGCCTTCCTGTTGATAAGTTCGCAGCTCGGCCTTGATCGCTACTGGAAGCTGGAAGGGCTCGACTTTGTGAACGTCGAGCATCTGGATATGAATTCTCGTTCCTTGTCTCTTCCTTTCAACAATTCCTCGGGGAAACCTGGGGGATCAGGAATACCGGCCTCCAGCGGCACTAATTTTACGAGAGTAGCAAAAGTTGTCGTAGCCAGCAACCGTACATCGTTATCGAATCGCTCATACGTCCAAGTACAGTCTATTAAGAAGATGACGAAAGGGAGGATATCGGTTTCCATAACATGGATCAAATCTATGCACCCAAAGAAAAATTACTTAAGTTAGCGAACCTTTGTCTAGCCAGAGCGATTATAAATATATTCCGAGGATGGGAGAGGAGAATATAAAGAATTGAAAGTACGTACGGTATATTAGCTCAATCGCTCCTTGCCGGGACCAAAGATCCGGGATTAGAAATTGTTGTAAAACAGATGTAACCAACATCTCCATAGCTTTAATGGTAATGACACTGCAGATAGTAGCTAAGCATTTTGCGGCGCTATATCTCAGCACTGAAAACTTGGAGCGAAGCGCCTGAAAATAAACGGAAGCAATTCCACAATGAACGATGCAAGCTTGGTGGAACTAGGCAGTAGTGCCCGAATAGTAGACAAGCCATCGATAATTTCCTGTCCCAGGCGATTTTCTGGATCTCGAATATTCTCAGGCAAGTCGTCATCTTGAAAAAAAAAAAAAAAGGATTAGCACATATGAGCGTATCACCATGCGGGTAAAAGGAGAGAGAATTAAACGCAAATTTATAGCATAACTTACCGAAAACGCAACTTTCAAAGGCTGTTCCATCGACTCTTGTAGCCTAGGAACGATCGAAAACAAGTCTGCCCCAAAAGTGCTTGCCAAATTCTCAAGGGCATCTTTGGCACCACGTCGCTTGACACGTGCAGCTTTAGCCTCACGCTCAAACGCAAGGGATCGGCATGGTCTTTTCTATCTTTCTTCTTTCTTAAGTGAGAGAATAGAGTCGCATAGGTGGTCGTTAATGTGGAATTCCGGCGTCTCCGAGGTATCCACGACCAAAACGAGCATAAATTCTTGGTAAGCTTGTCTGCAACGCCGCCGCGGCCGGTCGTTGAACACAATGCAACCAAGGAGGCAACTGATAGCGCTGAGCGTCTCTGCAAGTCCAGGTTTCTTCAGATTTCACGCTGTCCATGACGCCTCTGATGACCGGATTTAGCTTCTTCGGCAGGTCTTTCGCGGCAATAAACGCGCCGGCTCCGGCGGCGACGATTCTGATATCGCGGTTTGCCTTCGCAGTCCTTGCTTCAGCAATCGCAGCAACAGCGGTAGCCCTCGCGTCCGCAAGAGCTTGGGTCGAAAGGAGCCTCTGGGTCGTCATCAACAGCCTCTTGAGTCTGTTGAATTCTTCCTCCACGATCTTTCTGCGTATGCGATACTGAAGGATTCCGGTCCGCATCGATGTCGCCTTGGACCACAACTGCCATGTGAGGAATCTTACTTGCGTTGATACGTCCGACGTCGACGAAAGTATGAGGAGGTTCTGGCACTGGGATCGAACGATCTTTGTATAAGGCACGACATCCGATAAGTGTCCGGTCGGTCACCGTTTAACAATGCGGCCAAAGAATCCAGGAAGATATTCTGAGCTCAGAAACTTCAGGCGCGTTCCGATTATACTCTTCCACGATGATCGCGGTGACAAGTTGAGATGTCGAATACGGTGATTTGAGTCGGTGGACAAGTTTAGGCTGGAAGAACGCCACAACCTCCGTCTCCGGCCATAGACTCATCGCTTTCCAGAATGCAATTGCGCAGAGATGCGTGTCCGCATCAGTACTTCTTCTCCCACGAGATCCACACGCCCTGTATGACGTGACCGTCCACATTGTGACGGTATGAGTTGTCGAAGGCTCCTCTGTCTTTAGCTCTTCTTCGACCTCTTCCACGGCCGGCTTTTTCTTCCACGACCGGCGGTTTCAGGCTTTGGAACAACGGGCGGGTCACATTGTACGTTGACCTGATGGTTTGATAACAGAGATGCATCCAATAGGATAAGATTGCCTCGAAATACCATCGGGTCAAGAGCAGAGTCAACAGAGGCTCTACGTGCTCTGAAATCAGTTGCAAATAAACTTGGATCTTCCTTGCTAGCTCCGTAGATATTGCAACCAGACTTCGAGGGATAAGTTGGAAACAGCCTCGTTCCTCTCGACAAGAATATTCTGAAATATTAGCCGAACGCCGGCCGTCTATCCAACCCTTAGTTCAGAACCCTTAACTTCCAAGAAAGTGAGCAATGCTCTGAGAACAGCCACTTCGCACGCTTGTGATAGTATGTCGCAAAAATGGGAACAATCGAGGAACCAGTAGGGCGAAGGATTGACTGCAGCGTGTGTGTTAACGACATCATCCGAAAGAAAGAGCTTATGGATGAACAAAAGCAGTGACAGTAAATGGCGGATTGAGGGAATAAAAAAACAAATGTACCTTGGATCAGTTGATGCCTTCAGCTTCATGGAATCCAACACCTGCGGAAAGGAGCAAAGCTTCGCGAGAAGATCCATAACAGAGCCTGTGCTAGCGCTCAATCGTCCTTGAGATGAGATAAACATTCCCAAACGACGTTTATAAGGCCATCTACAGAGTTTGGTCTCAAGAGACAAACTCGGACGCTATCGGATCAAAGTTGCAGCACTGACGGCTCGCACATCGTCATCAAGATCAGCTAACCCTTTCATGACCGCCTGCACAACGCCGTCTAATAGTCGGGATCTTCTAATAAAGATCATTGCGTACAGCTACTAAATACTTGAGGCCAAGCATGCCGCCGTGGCACACCTCCCAGACTGGTTGCGTCAGCTCGAGGTCCTCTTGCATGACCAGGCGGTGCAGGACACGGTAAACAGAGTTTAACGGACGTCGAGGGAGGTGCATGAGTAAGGCGCCTATGTCTGGGACGCTGTCCTCGCGTATTGGCGCAACAACCTGTTATTGAGGAGGAAAAAAGGGGGAAGGGAGCGAGTTAGAGTGACAATAGATAACAAAAGGTTCTTAATGATAGTAATAGATAGTTAAAAACAAAAGTGAGGAAGGAGGTAAATACGTTATTCGGAAATGTAGTCGCCAAAGCGGTCTAACACAATATACAACAGAGCCTGCAAGCCAAATCATCTAACCATTTACGGTTTCCTCGTTATTGACCGCCTCGACCTGCCCTTTACCCGCCCCTCCGTGACCGTGGACACGAAATGACGTCCCGAAGACCCATGGCAGCCCCGTGGCGGATTTCCAGCGGGATCAAAGAGGTCGATCAACAAAAGCTCGCAAAGCCTACCAAACGGCCTTCGGTGCCCTCGGAAAGCGACTCTATCGCTGCGGAAGGCTCTGGCGCCGGTCCCTTATGTTCAACGATTATTTTGGTGTCGTCCGGTGGGGCCGGAAGTATTGAGATTGAAATAATCCTGATTCGCGGTCTTCTCGTCCTTGATGGCTGGATCCTGTTTTATGGCATGGGGCGCAGGATCTGTTGCAGGGGTTTGGCTTTGATCCACGCTCGGACGTCTTCAGAGCAGCCCCGAAAGGTCCACCCTCTGACCTTGTTTGCGTGGCTTTTGGCGTTCAGCTTGGCTTTCCTCTTCATCATGTCTGCTGGCGTTTACTCAAGCCCAAATCTTTCCGTCGACGCGCCGGCCTGAGCGTCCATGGGAGACATCACAGAGATCGTTGCCGGTGTCTGAAACCATTGGTGACCTTAACGGAGCTCCAGCAGACGTGTCGATCTTTGGCGTTAGAAGGTACAATGTGCGCTCCGCCCGTCACAAAATCCTTCTCGGTCACCAGATCCTCCTCCATGTACTCTCCCGCTAGACCGAGTCGGGCCGGACGTTCTTCTTCTGCATCGCAAGTCGTTCCCGGGATCTAGATCTGCAAGCGAGTAATCGTATTCCTTGCCCAGACTGCCAGCAACTTCTTTCCATTTTTCAGGACTGGAACGATGTCGAATGTCTCAAAGTTAAGTTTTTCGTCCTCGCCGGCGAAGTCGCTTGACCCGTTTTCTATCTTGACTTTGCCCACCTTGGCCGTGTTCTCTTCCAAGTCGCGTCCTCATCTTTAATGGCGAAGTCTAGAGCGTCTGCCAGTTGTAGCTCTCGCCATCCCCGAAGTTTGGATCCCACTTTTCCGCATTTTCAACAATACCGGCGACAGCTTTCGATGCGGCGATTCTCGTTTCCCACTGCTTGTGGCGAAGGTAAGGGACAATCCTGCCTAGGAGGTTAAAGAGTTCGTCCGGATGTGACTTTTGGACATCTGCAAGCTGGGAGGCTGCTGTGTTTCGAACGAGAGTAGTTGAGCCTGTTTCCAGGAGCCTGTGGCCATATAAAGCAGGTTTTAGCTAATGTCCCGGATCAAAAAGGTGTACATATTGCTTCCTCTTCCTGGCGATTTTGCGTAATATTCGAAAATGATAAACCTCTCGCCCTGCCCTCTCCGTAAACGAAATAATATCAATAGGTGTTACTCACGTTACAAGTCGATCAAGTCTAGTTCAGAAAAAAAATGTTAGCTTACTATTCCGGAGAAAATCGAGGGGATGCAAGGAAATGAAAGGATACATAAAAGAAAATCAGAAACCCAAAAGAAATCGGACCTATAATATGTCTTGGAATATTTGGGTTCGAGGAGTTTTTTTTTTTTTTTTTTTTTTTTTTGTTTTTTTTTGTTACCAGAACCAAAAAGAAAAAGAAAAACAAAGAAAGGAAGGAAGGGAAAAGAAAAAGGAAAGGGAAGGAAGCTTAGATTGTGAGGTACCTTGACATGAAGTTTGGTGACTTCCGCTGGAATAGCGCTCGGCAGATTTTTCTTTTTTAACGCGGCGGCAAAGGGTAGTATTCAAAGGGGGATTGGATCAAAGAGAGGCCGGAGAGGGAGAGAGGAAGAAAGAGAAGGAGAAAAAGAGGAAGAGGAAGGAAGCAGAAAATTACAAGCCGGACGGGACGTATTAAGCAGTCAGTAGAACTTTGTAATGAAGAAAATTGGGTATATCTCCCCAATTGGGCTTTCCCCTCTCTCTTTCGGTTTGTTTCCTTCTTCTTCCTGTTCTATTATTTCTTCGCGAGTAAAGCCAGTGAAGAATTCCTAGGCGACAGAACCTATTCTCGTTGATGTCGTGTTTCGACAGTTGCGTTTGTTATATGCTCGTCGGACCGTATCGTCTCGTTCCCCGTTATTAAGGTGTCGCAGCCGGCGCTCTTCCATGTAGATGTCCTTTCTTTTTTTCCCTTTTCCGTAGGATGTTCAGAAGTGGGTATATATTCTTCTCCGCCGAAATACTTTTTGTTTAATCGATAACTGCTGTCACTTTGTCCTCTTCGTTAGTATTATATAGTTTTATAGTATATATATATATATTATAATATTATACGTAAGTAATTAACTGTTATATCGGCTAGAAAGAAAGTGGGTAGGGAATATTCCGTTCCTCTTATATATACTTCTACCTTAAGTACTTTAAATTTAAAGGTCGTGAGTTTTCTAACGTACGCGGGTTTAAAACTGTATGTACTTAGTAGTATATATTAAAGTTAGTTATTGCGTTGGGGTTTATTTTACTTTTTATTTTTTTTCTTCTTTTTGGGTGGGTCAGTGCGAAAACGCGAATAATTGATTCGAATAGAAAATTAATCGCCTGTTTTCAAAGATCACACATTGTAAAAATACTTAAGTACTTAAGTATAATATATATATAAAGGTCGAGAAAGGTTTGAAATCTTTTTCTGAAGTCTGGCCTTCTCTTCAAGATTTTTTGCTTTGTGCACGTATCCTTGCCAAGTAGCTTGATTTTGCTTCTTCAATATCCTGAAAAAAAAAAAAAAAAAAAAGTTTTAATTCATCTTACCCTCTATCGACTACCTTTCGAAATTCGAACTGCGCAAGAGCCTCTTCTATCTTGGTAGGGTCGGCGAATGGGAAGTTGGAATGGGAGGGAAAGAAAAAGGAAAAAAGGAAAAAAGGAAAAAGGGTGGGACATTGAAAAAGTGAAGGCCGGCCCTACCGCTTATGTACGAATGGAACACCTTTAAATACTAACAAGAAAGTACCACCAATACGGCACCTACCACACACACACATGACAAGACTTGACGAGGACTTGTTTTTTTTTTTTTTTTTTTTATCCTGGTCCGTCCCAATAAAAGGAATGAGAAACAAAGATAGGTTAAAGTAGCGACAGAAAGAGAATATTTATTTCGTAGTAGGTGCACGGTATATACCGTTTGGGGTGCCCGCAAAGAAAATTATACGCGCAGGTATTCAACTCTTTAATTTTGCCAAGAAAAACAAGGCGCAGAAACAAAGGAAAAGAGAGAGACAAGGCAAGGATTGACGAATACTTAGGTATTATTGAATAATATATTATTATACTGATAGCGGTGAATACCCTGGATTGTTTTGAAGTATGTATATACGTACTATAGTTTTATATATGTATAGATATATATAAGTACCTGGAGTACCGTTTAATCTCAAGTGAACAATACGGGTAGTAATCCTTATAATTAATAATATTATTATTGCTGTTGCTGTTACTGTAATTGTTGTTTTTTGATGACGATAATGATGATAATGATGATGATGATGATGATGATTATATAGATCTAATATCTTTATTCGAGATCCTTCCTAAAGGAGTGATATCGTCCAAGGTCCGCCAGCAATATACTTAATAGTAGAGAAGAATAAACAAATATTCGGACAAATACTGATTTGTATTTTCATTTTTAACCAAAGTGATATCACGTGCTCGTTGTTATATAATAGGAAATCTTCTTTCTTTCTTTCTTTCTTTCTTTCTTCCTAGGTCGTGTCGAACGAGCAGGGCTGATTGTTGTTTCCCTTTGGTAGGCAGGCAGAGAATACCGGTGTGGAAGGGAGGGGGAAATAAAAGGTGTGAGCCCTGAGCCGTATTCAAGTTGCACTTCTTCGTCGCTGCTGTCGCTCTTGCTGCTTGTTGTGGTTGTTGGTTTGTGATTTTAGAGTGGACAACGAGAATATACAGGGGCAGTATGCACTAGCGCAGGTGATTACTTTTAATAGCTCGAAAATAATACTCCTCCTGCCATTGTCCTGCTATTGCTCCTGCTACGACTGCTACTTTCATCTCTCTTCGTATGTCTTCTTCTTCGTCTTCTCCCTCTTTTTTTTTTTTACTTCCCAATCTATCTATTCTTGTCTATCGTTTTCCCTTCTCCTTTTCTTTTACTCTGCTTCCTCAAACAAAACTGAATTAATTCCCACGGTATTACAAACTGATAACGCCAGGGAAGGGGGAAATAGAAACAGGAAAAAAGAAAGTGTATGTACGTATAATTTGCTATTAATTTTTTTTTTTTTCCTCTCAATACAATTCAGTTAGGTAATTTGTTCCTCGTCGATACTTCTCTATTTTTTTTTTTTTCCCTCTTCCTCTATCTCTTTCTTGTCCTCCTTTGAGTTTCCCTGGTTATTCTTTCTTTGTAAAGCAGCTTTGGTTCCTAGCGACATACTCTTTTTCTCTCTCTTATCTTCAAGTCCTCTCCTATTTATAGGTATATCAAAATTTTTTTTATTTTTTTTATATATATTTTAGGGGAGCTACATATAGTTAACCATCCTACTATATTACTCTTTCTTGGCATATCCGCGCTTCAGTTGTCCGTATAAAAGAAAAAACGAAAATATCTTAGGAGAATAAGTAGAATAAATCGATAATCTGGGAAAGGAGAAACCCCCGTTACTCTTCTTTTGCTCTATTGCTATTATCGTCAACCCTTCGTACCAATTTCTCTATAATTCAATTATTCGTCCTCCCTCCTTTCTCCGTCTCTCTTTACTTCTAAAAAAAAAACCCATTCTTAGTTTCAGTTGTCTGGGTCACCGAACGGGCCGGAATTGGATAGTCCTCGCGTTCTTTTTTTTTTTTTTTTTTTTTTTTTTTCCCTACTCGTTTAGATTTCCGGAAGCCCTTTTTCTATCATTGTCACGCCGCGCCGCGCCAGATGTCCACCGCTGCCAATCAGCTAGCTGGAAACTCTCAAGGCTACTCACATTACGCTGCTCCTTCGTCATCCTCCTCATCGCAGAAACAATCCCACGGCAGTTCGAGGCATGGGCTCTTCCAGAGCTCCAACATGCCGACCCTCTCTGCACCAAGCGCACCCCTGGAACTTTTCCTCCGGGCACGGTGATCACCTGCGGGGCCACACCTGCACGTCGAAGGTACCTATCGGAGGGCGGATTTGCGCACGTATACCTCGTTCGGCTCGCTAAAGAGGTTGACGGAACGAATCAAGCGGTCCTGAAAAGGGTCGCTGTCGCTGATAGGAGGCGTTGGGCAACATGCGTATCGAGGTCGAAACCATGGTATGAAATCCGATCTATTCATCCTTCCACCCTTCCACAGTGCCGCTTCCCATATAATGTCCGTGGGACATGTCTTATTTCCTCAACCAGCCACGCCCATGATACAATACTATTACATATAATGCACTGTCCAAGTATGATCGTTATTGCATTGCTACGTTATCACTGTTACTTTACCTCGCTTCATTTATTTACTGATTTCCTTTTACTAATCTCTAAAATTAGAAACGCTTAAAAGGACATCGGCATGTCGTTAAATACATTGACTCCCACGCATCGCATTTACAGGGAGGGGGTTACGAGGTGTTTCTGTTAATGGAATTTTGCTCCGGTTCGTTCTCCTCAAGCTGAAAGATTGTTGTAGAATCTACGTATTATCAACGGAGGCTTCTACTTTCAGAGGACTCTTCGTCTCGTTGGCTCTTTCTTAGTTGTGAATAAAATACGTTTGATCGGCGTGCATGAGTGACGTTTCCACTGATCAAACTAACAGGTGGCGGTCTCATCGACTTTATGAACACTCGACTCCAGAACCGTCTCACGGAACCCGAAATCCTCAAGATCTTCAGTGACGTCGCTGAGGGTGTCGCATGCATGCATTACTTGGAACCGCCTTTACTCCATCGCGACTTAAAGATAGAGAATATCCTCATACAACCCATCCACGGCGTTACAAGCTTTGCGATTTTGGCTCTTCAGCTCCAGTGCGCGTAGCAGGCAGAAGTGTCGTGGAGTGCAGAAACCTCGAGGAGGATATACCAAAGCACACGACGATGCAGTACCGTTACCTGAGATGATCGATGTTTTTAAGGGTCTTCCAATTGATGAAAAATCGGACATATGGGCTCTCGGGGTCCTCCTTTACAAACTTTGCTATTACACTACACCATTGAAGGGCAGGGACAACTGGCTATTCTTAACGCATCCTTCAAGTACCCTCCCTATCCAGTATTCTCCGACAATGTCAAGCAGCTTATCGGTAAGGAACCTTGGCAGATGAGCAAAGGCTCTCGAGTTTCGATGGCCCTTCACAACCGATCGAATGCTAATTTCGTATTTCTTACCGGTCTTCTAAGTGCCATGCTTCAGGAAAAGCCGTCTAATCGACCAAATATTTATGAGGTTGTAAGCCGCGTTTGCACGCTGCGAGGTACTGAAATACCTATCAAGAATGTAAATACTCTCTCTTTTTTTTTTTTTTCCCTCTTCCCCTCTCTATTTTGGCTCCCTTCTGTCGTGCTGACGATATAATCTCCCTCTGCGCAGATATACGTTGCAAGAAAACCTTTACCTGAGAAACCTGTTTCGGAACCGGCCTGCCGCTGTGCAACCACAGCACCCCGCGATCCGGCCGCTGCTCGATCGCATCAGGCGCAGTCCCCCAGATAGCAACCCCCGCTCCTTATGATTTTCGTCGTACCCGAATAACATTCCGCAAATGCGAAGAGGTCCTCCAAAGAGCAGCAACTACAACAGCGTTGGCGGACAACTACGCACCAGGTCCAAAGAGCACCTGTACAAACGATCCTTTGCCGCATTGGACAAGAAAGGAGCTGCCGGCGACGACCTTTCGAAGTTTCCCACGTGGAGCAATTTTTTGGTGCACGATTCAGGGGCAAAATTGACTTTCAGAGCTACTCGCCTCCTGCCTCCGGCGCGCGTGCTCAAGGAGTTCCAGCCTAGTATTATGGAAAAGATGGCCGATGATACTTTCCAGAACATGCAACAAATCCGCCATTCACGTTCCAAGGAAGAACGACCAATGAACACAGTCATCCCATGGGGCTGGGCGCAAATACTAAATCCGAACCGCATTTATCGTCCAAGGCTAATGCTTCTTCCAGTTCAAGGAACAGTCCGTCCACGACATCCGACCGCGTCTGCAAGTAGCAAGAAATCTATCCATAGATAGTGCCGAGCATATCTCACCTCGGCAGGACAACAACGAGCCTGGAGAGGGACTCGGTTTGAAATCACATTCACAGGCGGAAAAACGCCTTCGAAGAGCGACTTCCCTGCAGCACGTCTTACTTGAGAACGCAGCGCGAATTTGAGTCGGATTTCCAGCTTACAGGCCAAAAGCACCCATATCGAGTCGGACCTCGATTTTCTTCGTATTATGGATACATCTGTGAGATTACCAGGCAAATGGGCTCAAGGCACAGTTGAATTCCGCAGCCAGGTCGTTCGAGCTTTTCCGCACACATGGACCACATCGATCGAATGTCGATTTCTTACGTGCATTGCACCCACGGGCAGACAATTCCCGCAGCACAATTCGACAAAGGGGATCTTCACGACGAGTTCGAGCAAAACAGTCCAAGCGGTCCAGTGTCCTTCAGCAAGTATCCGACACGACCAAAACATAATCTCAGGGAGATTCGGCGAAGCTTTCCGTAAATTTGAAATAACGAAGGCGACGCAAAGACAAGTCTTCCGCAATACCAAGGTTCTCAGGAGCGGGGTAGCTGGAGAGGTTACCAGCCATGATATCCCCACGAGATGACAGAGCGAGATGGAGAAGCGGCAGCTAGCGGAGGAGGATCGCAGGGTTGAAGCGGCCGCCGCGGAATACAAGCGTACGTTTCCAGCACATCTGGAAGCTCCCAAGGGCGAGGCACACTCGAACGGCAGCAGGGTCGGGCAGATATCATTCAACGGGAAGTTGTGGCTATGCTTGAGGATGAAGGCCGTAACATGCAGACCGTCAACAGACCCAGCACAAACAACTGTCAAGCATCGGTCGGGCCGCCTCCCAAAGGCTCAGTACAATGGATCGTCGTCGCCGTCGCAATCGCCATCGACCAGCTACGATACACTTGGCGCCCTCGGACACCTGGTGGTATTTCGAGACAACTGGGCCGATTAAACATCTCGCAAGAACCGCATTGTCGACCCACAGTCGCCCAGGGCCTGATGATGATGGACCACAGCCGAGCGCATTCGCGTCGCACAGATCGCACGACCGGCCTTCCTTAGGGCGTGTCGGATGCGCAGACCGCCGCATCCGAGCCTCTCGCTTCCACCCGGCCAACAACGGGCTTCGGCTGGACCGCCGAAGCCGGCTCCAAACCTGACAAGCTCGCGCAAATGACGCCGGCGAACGACATCCATCTATATGAGGTCGTCTCACCGTTCCTAGCCCGCATGCAACTCACTGCCGATACCCAGGGCAGCAGCTGACGGTCTGATATGGAGTCAGTTCTTCAACCTCCCCGAGAATGGCCATTCATTCACGGCTTCCAATTTCGACGAGATAGCATCGACATGTTTAAGAACGGTTCCGTCACTGTAATCACGCACATTTTTGCCAACGTAAAAGTATTCTCCCTCCTAATTTTCCTAACTATTGTCTTGCTATTTTCAAATCTATTTTTCCTTTTTCTCTTTTCAGGCGCAATGTAGATGAGTGTTTTATTGTCACGAATTTATGACAGCGTTTGTAACCGAATTGTGGGCCGAAAAAGAGAACCTCCATGGTGTTTTTTTAATAAATATCTTTCTGTATCATTCTCTACATGTCTTGTTTAATATCACGCTTAAGATAATCTAAAAGCCCTTCGTTCTCTCCTTTTTTTTCCAATTCTCAATCATAGAACCATACCCAATGTTTATCGTGTTGACCTCCTCTTTGTTATTATTTTTGCTGTTGTGTTTTCTTTTATTGGAAGTATTCCCGGCGGTAGGCGGTTCATATCGGCGTTTGGATCATTTCCCTTCACTTTCTTGTTTTTGTCAAAAGAAAAGAAATAAATAACAGCTCTAAATAGTAAATACCTGAGAAGCGAGTAGGATATAAGCGCCATCAATTTCTATATCCCAAATATATATACAACTAGAACACGCATGCAGATCTTTTGAATCTCTGTAAAGCCACTTTTCAAACAAGAATGTCTCAATAATGGTTGTATTTGATGTTTGTTAAGCCTTCGGATTATACCAAAAAAAAAAAAAAAAAAAAAAAAAAAACAGGTCATTATTATTAAATAGCGATATATTTTGAAGATTGTGTATCTAGCCTTGCGCACTTTACATCGAAAGAGTTCGGATCGCATAAGGTTTCCATTATGCAATTCCGTACTTTTTTTTTGCATAGGAGTTCGAATTCTTTGATTAAAAATCTGTAATCGCATACGCCCCACTTTGGTTACCACTCAGAGAAGCTACCACAGACGAATGGCCTCACCATTAGTCCCTTATCGTCGTCATTCGTAGCGGTATTTTTGATTTTTTTTATTACTATGGAAGGGTATATACCAGGATATGTACTTTATGTAGTCTGCATACACTTACTTTATATATAATATATGGAATAAATATTTCAGAAGAAAAAAAAAAAAGCCGTGCTGTTGACGCCGTGCTTTACATACAGAAGAACATTATTTCTCTCTCTTTCCCCCATTTCTTCTCCCATGAAATAACGAAAGAAAGAGTGACGAAAAAGCAAAACGTAGACGTAAGATATCATACACGACAACTTGAAAGTCCAAGGGAAAAAAAATCAGCTGCGCGATGGTAGAAAACTAACACATGCAGTGAGAATGGAATACTTACAGAAGAAGCGTGGTAAGCGCAGGATCGAGCAAAGCAAACGAAGCAGCACGAACGAACTTTTAGGATAACTCGAAAAAAAAAAAAAAAAAAAAAAGCAGAGAGAATACTAGTATAAAGCTTGACCGTACAGGTAACCTTTTTTTCAGAGAAGCCTCTCTCTTCTTTTGCATCTTTAAAGGGATTTTAGCCCCCAAGCTCCTTGTGGAATCTACGTGTATAACACCTACGCCAGTTTAAAAAGAAAGACGATTATCCGCGATGTTGAGATCCAAAAAGAAATGCTCGAGGCCATATCTACAGCGAATATACTCCTTTTCAAAAGTCAGAAGTTTCGGCAGTCGAAAGTCCCAGGATTAGCGCCTCCAAGAGAAGGTCCGAAGCATAAAAAAAAAACGCCGTAGTAGGTAGTGAGCCGTATCCTGAAAGAAACAAACAAATAAATAAACACAGATAGAAAAGAAAAAATAAGGCTCAGAATGCAGTAATTTTGAACCATTTATGTTTAGTTTTTCTAGCACTTATCTCATGCTGCTTGTTGGAAGGCCTGGAAGGGTTGTTGTTGGCGCGGCGGCGTTGTGAGCATTATATTGCCCGACAATATACGGGTCGGAGAAAAGATCAACTGTCCATGAATTTGAATTGAAAAAGGCACTCGGATTACCATCCGCAGCGCCGATCGTCGTTCCAATCTTATGAACCAGTGCCGGATCTGTGGAATAGGGTTACTCCGGAAGATACAGTCGAGACAGCGGACGCGACTGATGGCGTCGATGCCCAGAACGAAATCGGGCTTATGGGTACTTATGGGAGAAGTGTCCATATGGTCGGGCCATGTTCCGCGTCAAAGGCGTCTGCGTCATATTCTTGATCTGATCAAAGAATGGAAATTTTTTTTCGTTAGCTGACATCGCGTAAAAGTCCCCAGAAGCTTAAAAAACATACCTAATTTATCCATGTGCGCCTGGTAAGGGACGGGTAGAATGATGAGATTGACGGCTCCGCGCCGACCTGTGTAGCCATAAAGGATTGAGCTCCGTCGCGGACGTGAACGAGGGGCTGGTAACAGTTGGAGACGCAACAAGTGGGGAGATCCCGAGTTGAAGGGCTCGGGAGGATGGATGTCGGCTCTTTCTGAACAAACGACGAATCGGAGGTCCTCCTCAATCGCTTCGACAATGGAGGCTGAATCGATTGGAAGTCGCCTGCTGCTCCCTTTGTTGCTGCTGTTGTAACTCCGAGGCTACCTTCGCATCCTGAGACTCTGGGGCTACTTGAGGAACACCTCGGCGGTTACCTCTTCGTTGTGGTTGGGTTGCAACTGCGGCGCCGCCTCGGGAGCGGAGCCGGGGTTAGGCAATTGCGTCTGAGTTTGGGCCTGTGGCATAACTTGATTGTGAAACGTGCGCTGGATTGACTGCTTTGGTTCAAAGCCCTTTGGACATGCGGCGGATGCAGAGGAAGCGATGGGACACCGCCACCGCCCACGCTCGCAGGATCTCCCTGCGTAAAGGCTTTGAGCCGAATGCACATCAATCTGTTTTTCCATCAATATACGTTCCAGAAGAGAATTCTGTAGCGTAGCATGAGAGTTCATCGGTGGCATTACGAGACGCTTGCTGAAGAGTTGCTAACGCTTCTTCATGGTGCTTGATAGTGGTTTCGAGGTGTTGATATATTCTGTTCTGCTTCTCGGAAAGCTATTCGTTCATTTACGTCGTGTTAGTCTACCAGGCGGATTATAAATAAGATATATCACTCTAAACGGCTAAGCAACTACGGAAGAGTAGGTGGATAGTCTTTCGAAATATATTTCGTTTTCTTTCTTTGGGGGTATAAAGGAAAGTATTGTTTTCATGCCTATACTTCTGTCGGGGTTTCCGTGGGATTTTGCACCGGCTCCGTTTGGTTAAATTTCCCCTTCCCCCCCCCAGGTAAAGACACTATTCCCAAGCTCCGAAGCTCTTACCTGCCTGTGCTGCACGATTTCTCATCTTCCTTCTCCTGCGTCGCATAAACTGGTTTCCTGCCGCCTTTTCTCTTTTGAACGACGACCCCGTTTCCTTCGCTCCCCTGAGAGGCATTTCCAATTGGGACATCTCCATGAATAGATTCCGGTGACGAGGCAGAAGACGAAGGGAATGTTCTGGAGACAATTTGACGTCCGTTGCTGCCATGGATCGAGCAACGCGAGGATTATGTAAGGCAGTTTGATATTAATAAGCTCCAAGTACCCGAAGGCGTGAGGAGAGCCACCAGCAGGAGTTGTTAAAAAAAATGAACGACTGCGTTGAAACGAATTGTCAGCACGGTGTTGTCATACATCAGATATCTCCAACGCGTGCGAGTATGATTTTTTACTCACACAAGCTGTTTCGTAGCCTCAGGTAGTCTTTCCCAAACCAACAGAAACTCCGTGAGACCTTCTGTCTCCCTTTGAGAACAGCCTATTCTCTAAGATACTAATCTCGTTTATGTAGGGGAAAATGAGCTCCCTTTTCCCTTTGCCTTCTTATTTTCTTTCTCTTTCCCCCTCTTTCCCTTCCTTATTGTCGTTCGTCGCTGAGATCGGAACGATTTCGTGATCTCCTGAGATGTAGCTTCCACTTAATTCACTTGATAATGATGCCTTCTCGTTTTCTCGACCGCTCGTCCTTCACATCAGGGACTGGAAAACTTGGACGAATGTCTTGATACGACTAGCACCTTTGTAACAAATATGGTACCTTGCTCCCTAATGTTGACATACCATTCATTAGCTTGGTCCTTTCCCCTCGATAATACATGGAATAAATAATTATTTTTGTCTTTCTCGTGTTTTATGTCATTATATATTCTACGGCCCGGAAGCCGAATTTCTCATTCCTCCTCAGCTATACCCAAATTCTTATCATTCTAAAGATGAATACACTAGGTATCATATATGCCCTCAGAAGCATATTACACCTCAACATCTGCGAGAGGATTTCTCTTTGAAATAAGAATTTCCTGAAGCAAACCAGCCCCAGAAGACCCGCAAAGTGACCGTTGAACCAGCCAATCCTTCTATTTCCTTTTCCATTTTTACACTCATTACTATATAGATCGGAATCGAGCCATTGTGTACTTACTCCTTATAAAGAGCGGTACCGATACTTGATCGCGGGGTGAAGGAATTCACATAGAGGTAATCTGAAAGACAGCTAAGGCTCGATCAATGTCCTCAATCTAGGGACGACTGGGTATAAAGCGGTATAGTAGTGAAAGCCGAAGCCCTAACGCGCAAACAACGTACTGTTAATAAAGTGCAACTTATTCTAGAAGAACAGTCCTGTTATTCACGAGGGAAATTTTATATATCATACGGAGGTGTCTTTCTGTCTTCCTCTTTTTTTCGATGGCATAAATATTCGAAGGATGTTCACTTGAGGTTATAACATTGGCAAAGAGTAAAATTATAGAAGAAAAAAAAAAATAACACAAGGACCACAAAAGCAATAACACGATACAAACACTGAAGTATATAAATACAATATAAGATGGAAAGGTCAAGATAGATAAACATGCCTGTAGCGATTGTCAAAATTTAGCCCTCTATTCCCTTTACTTTTATTTGATTGATAGATTCTAACAATTCGTCCTTACCTCTTTTTTTTTTTTTTTTTTTCTTGAAAGTGTAGATTGGGGTAGGGAAGGGATAGTAACTTGTGCCTCTATATTATTAAAAGATAATAATGATGATAATTCAAAGTATAATTATAATGCTTCTGGAAAAAGCCCCAAAAGAATAATAGCAGTGAATACTTGAAACCTACCTTTACTCAAGATGTCTTTTTGTGTATTTCTATTATCAAATAGATATAAAAAATCCTGCTCCAATGGCTATGATGGAAAAAGAGAGAAGAAAAAAAAAGAAAATGAAACAAGCAAAAGAGGTTTAAAAAGGAATTTAAAGGTAAACCCGTTGGCTTTTTGTAGGGATACTTTTTGTCCCCCTAGTAACTAGTACTTATTTGTCCAGGCCTTTCTGCAAAGTATATAACAAGTCTGTAGCGCCCACCTTACTGTTTAGCTAATTTGTTCGTCGTCGTCGTACGTTTTCTACATATATAAAGAAGATGGATGGGTTGGATTGGGGTACTGTATAGATGAGGTTGGAGGTATAAAAGATAAAAAAAAGAGGTCCAGTGGTGGTGTTAGGTTGAGGTGCGAAGAGCACGGGACCATTTCCGAATTGCTTAGAAAAATTAAAAAAAAAAAAAAAAAAGAATAAATAAATTAGGTTGTCCTGGTGGTGGTTGTTGCTTTTTTTTTCCTTAATATAGGGGAAAATTTGTATTGCTTTCCTTTTTAAATTTTTTTTCTTTTTTTTTTTCTTCCTCCCTACTAAGTACCTTAAATTTTTTTTTTTTTTCAGGTCGCCGTTAAGCAATAAAAGAAGCAAAAAAAAGAAAAAAGAAAAAGGAAAGAAGAAGAAAGAAGAAGAAAAGAAGAAGAAAAGAAGAAGAAAAGAAAAGGGAAGCAGGATTTTTTGCTGGGGGTGTTGTTGATTCTAGCTTATTCTTTGTATTGGTTAGTCTTTTGCAGAGAGGG
The DNA here is from genome assembly GCA_002224055.1 of Pezizomycotina sp. ARF18. Taxonomy (NCBI): domain Eukaryota; kingdom Fungi; phylum Ascomycota; species Pezizomycotina sp. ARF18. The sequence goes on from AZLU01000025.1 coordinate 88,594, forward strand.
TCGCACAGTGCAGGGAAGCAAGCCATCGCCTCCGGGATTGGTGGAAAAAACTCGAATTTCGCCCCCCCCAGAAAATAAAAATATGCATTGGATACTTTTCTGGGTATTTTCTTGTTCAAATCTGCCAGCTTTTGATATGCTTGAAATTGCACATCGCAAAAAAGGCGGGGAAAGCAAAAGTTAGAGGATAGTAAGGACTGAACCCGATTCTATCACGTATACCTATACAAATTATACACACAGGTGACAGCACACAGCACATTCCTTCTAAAGATGCTTTCTTCTCATTGCCAGGCTATACGAAGCCACGTGCTCTGGGTAAAGGAAAAGAGAAGAGAATTTATTCCCCTTTCTTTTTGTGACGGGCTTCTTGCTCTCTGCTTCTTTAGCCCTCCCCGTTTAATTATTTCGCATGTATTTCATTCTTCTTTTTTTCACCTTTATCCGTAATCCTTACTCTACCCGCCTTACGCAAAAATACCTCCGTTATACCTACATTCTACCTACTATATGATACCTTTCTACAGCGTTGAAATGGCTACACAGCCTTTTATCCCCCTGTGAATTTATCAGATGAAAATTAGAGATAAATATATTGTTTAAAATCTTTTGGGTTCTTTGCTTCAGTGTCAGACTCAGCCCTAACGGCATCAAGGCCTATTGTTTTTTTTTTTTTTTTCTTTTTTTTTTTTTTTTTTCTTTTTTCTTATTACCAAATCTTCGTATATAAAAATTGAGACCTCTAGGTGTAAAAGCAACTCGTTATAAGATAGCTGCGTGCAACACCCGTGCTATAGTATATACGTATCGGCGATCTCCGCTGGGTAAAATAAGTTGCTACCTACACCACCCTCGCTACTGGCTGTTTCTATTACTTTAAACAACAATATATCACCCCTATATATATATATAATACACAAATAATATTAGTAATAATATATATACAAAGAAATAATGAATGGTAATAATAAGAAGGGAAAGGACCCAGGATATCGTAAGATATATTAGAGAATACTTCTTATATTGCACGGAAAACCGGCACTTTTACACTAAAGTTGGTTGCTAAATATATTCGCACTTTCGAAAGCCTTGTATATATATTTATTTTTTTATATATTATTTTACAGTCGGGGAAAGAATTCCTTTTTAGGCAATATTGGTCATACCTTATATTTATATTAAAAAAATGGCAACCCGAATAAGATACAATTAGATTATTTTCGCCCCCCTGGTGCTTCTGAATACTTTACTTAGGTGCTTAAAGACCCTTCCTGCTTTCTATCCTCCGTATAATCAAGTATCATCAGATTGCTCCGTATATCGGCGTGAAAAAGTATTGAAATAAAAAAGAAGAAAAACCTCGCGCCTATTTTTGCCTTTCATTCTTACGGTAAAGTCTTAGAAAATTCTATACAGTACTTCATTTTTATACTTACATACTTGTATCATTATTTGCTTAATCTGTTCTTGGAAACTCCTTGCGTGGCCAACTGGATGGTAACGAACGAAACCGAACAATAGAAAAGAAATCAGATCGTACCGTCACGCCCAGGGACCATTGAGGAGCTACTTCCAAGCACTCGTGCTCTTTTTTTTTTTTTTTTTTGGAAATAGGGCATAATTAAGGACCCGGACAAGACTGCCATGGCAGACCTGGTAGTGGATCTTCATATGGTGGTGCTGAAAGTGCACTACCACCTCGCCGATTAGAAGTCACTCACCAGGCCATCTCCGAGGAGGTGGTGGTACGGCGGCAGCAGTGGGACTGGTGCTGGTGCTGGTGCAGCCACCCCAAGGTTGTACGTTTAAGACAGCATTCCCAATATTACAAGGGTCATTTCCGACGCCCTTTTTTTCTCCTTTCTTTTCCTGCTACCTACATTTTCATTATCATTTTTTCCCCCGGTGGTGATTATTATTTACTTCATGTTCGAATACCACTTTTTCTGCAGGAAGGATCGCATTCTGATATACATATAAACCACCTTTTAGATATCAAAACAAGCATGATATCGCGGGAGCAGTGGATAAGCAAGATGCGACGCCACAGCATCAGCACCGTTATTATGATACCTCTCCGCAGGAAACCTACCGTGATAATTTAGGACCTATGAATAATACTGGTTCCGGAACGCGCGGTAGCAATATCAACAACAACAATACATATGGTGCGAAGACTAGTGGTGGAAGCTACTTTGATGATAACAATAACAATAACAATAACCACGACGAAAACCCGTAGCTTCCGGATTACCTCCGAGTCTGAGTCCTGAACCGAGACCTTTCGGGACTCTGCGTACCAATCTCCACAATTGGTTAGCGAATCCAGTCATCAGGCCGCTGCCGGATCCTTCTCAAGACTGCCCGTGCTGCAGCGCAGCCATGGGTCTGGGCATGGCAACTACCCGACATCTTCGATCAACGTCACTAGCGGACTCCCACTCCGCACCGCGAAAACTTTCGTAAGACCTCAGCCACCGCAGGAGCTCTAGCAAACCCAAGTATCCGAAATATCCACGTCGCGCTAGTATCTCAGTTTCTGCACCACTCCACAACAGCGGGAGCAAAGTCGCTGGAATCTTGAACATTAAGGTTCGGAATAACCCCAAGGGTGACGATGTTCGGCTGGGCGAATATCAATTGACTTATTAGGCGTTGAAGGTACGTACCTGCTATATCTTTTTTCCTCTTGAGCGGGGAAACCCCCATTTGACATCCGGCTCAACATGACTGGTTGATATACTCTCTTGAAAATATTTGCGGGAAAAGAAAATAAAAGGAAGAAACAATAGCAATATTTTCTTCCTCTCCAAACTTTTCCATTTTCGCGTATTCTTTCCATCCTCCTAATTTAAATCTTGAGAGGCGTTAAGAACTTTCTTGGAAATATCGGAATATATTCTCCAGTATTGCAAGTGAATTGCTTGACGAAGATCATCCTCCGCCATCTGTATTGTTAGCTCCTACATCCTCCAATGACAACGAAAGGTCATTTTTCAGGCTCCAGCCCTCGCGAGGATCTATACTTTCGTACTACAGTTACCAAGTGATATAGGGCCTGGATCCTTCTACTCGGCCAAAGCGCGAATTCGTTATATTTTTCATGCGCAAGTCTCTCTTCATTTTATTAACCCCCCCCATTATTTTCGTGGCGTCTGCCGTCGATTGACAGCTGTCTAACCACTTTCTTTGCAGAACTTTGCTGTTGTCTGCAAACGGTGAGCGAAAGCTTGTGCGCTGCTGCCGCGATATCAATATCATCCCGCTGCTCGATCTTCAAACTATCTTGCGACCGTTGGAGGTTCCACTTGTAGCAAGTGAGGAGAAGAGCATTTCTGCTACAGCACCTGGGCTATTGACGATCACGGCAAGCCTTCAAAGGTCTATATGGATCAGTGGGTCTATGGCGTACGTTGATGTTTCAATTCAGAACCAAACCATTATAACTATCAAAAATGTCCGCCTGAAATTAGTAAGTGCTTCCGAGTAGTGTCCGCCTTTTCGGTGTCCACACGTGGGAATAAACGAACCGATTTTATATACCCTTCATTTTTCAATTTACTTTATTTAACTCTATTTTCCTTTTTCCCTTCACAACTAAAAAAAAAAAGAGAAAAAAAAAAAAAAAAAAAAGATAAAAGAAAACGCTGAGTTGCTCTGCGTCATTAGCTTACATTATAATTGAAGGTGAGGCATGTCCTCAGCTATAAAACCTCGATTGCACAATCTGCGGAACGGCCAATTGGTTATATACGTGCGCCTAGCTGGCTCTGGCGTAAACTGTTTCTCGTTCTGAACTGAACGTAGGGACTCGATGGCGTGGACTTAAAGGAGGAGCCAACGAAGATGAGAGCTTAACTTGTGAGATTGAAGTTCCAAGAGACGAAATAAGTGTGCCAATGGGTAAGCTTGCAACACCCACCAAAAATATTAAGCAAGTTAAAGGTGTTAGCGCAATTTTTAATAATTTTACTGTCCAGGGAGATACTTTGAAGTGAAATACTTCATTGACATCGCTGCAAGCACCCGATTCTCGTGCGTTATTTCTTTTTGATTACCCCTGCGCTAAAAAAGAATATGACTCCATCATGTTTTTCGAACCTGATACATTGGAATATTGAAATAGGAACGTGAACGTGTGAGGGTCCAGCTTCCGATAACTATCGTGCATATGGTGAGTCCCTAAATACAAAATTTGTATCGCACTGACCCCTATTCGGTGTGTATGTATATTTTCAATCGAGACAATAAGGCTTATGTGTGCTTCCTTCTCCTAGAATTCCATAGACTCCATTGTTCTCAGTCGTCACATGTACAGCGTGGACGAACTGGGGTTATCGAAATCAAAGTCACGAAATAGTGCCTCCCAGACGAGGCCATGTAATTCTATTGCATCGTCAGAACACGATCGCTCGGAGGCTGGGGATTTGCTCTTGCAAAAGCACAACTCGCAAGCGAGTAAATTTAGTATGACCCCGGTCTCGCTGGCGTGGAAGCTAATGCACTCCACGCACCTGCGCTAACTAAGAGTCTTTCTTTTGTCTCTTAAAAGGCTTTAGACCTAGCTTCACAGTAGACTCTCCGAATTTTGAAAATTTCGTCAGCAATGCTGACAAAGACATTCCTCATTACAGTGTGAGAGAAGGGAAACAAACCAGCACACGTGAACGTTTTACAGTTTGGAATCTCTTGAATGTTTACTTTGAAATCTATAGGCTGCGTTATTGATACTACGGACGCAATGTTCAACACGGTAATTTTTTACGCTTCTATGGTAGAACATCCAGTCACTATTGCAAAACAGTTGCTCTAGTTCGCTATGATCTTTTCATATATCTTGCTGGACTTCGCAATTTGTAACTGGGGAAGATATTTTGCGTCGCTATACAGGGAACTACGCCTGTTAATTTGGTGCTAGGAATTACCGTTTTCGCAGGAAAGGGTGGAAGGCGCCATTCGCAGTACTAGGGAGAATACTTGCCTCATCCACAGTTTTTCTGCTGCTCTTCTTGCTTTAGACCCACCTAATAAGATTATAAATATCACTTGCTAGAACCGTATTTTATTACCTAGGATCAATAATCATAAGAATGAAATGAGACAATGGTCGTTGCACTGTAGGTTTTTTTTTTTTTTTTTTTTTTTTTTGGGATATCAATAACCAAGGGAAAGGATGCCAAGATTTTAGCATGGGTACATCCTAGATATGTCTAAACATACGGCCCTTGGAGCTCTCCTTAGACCTTGCACTCCCAACGTATGCATATCTTTAAAAGGGTTTTGCTACTTCTCGGGTTTACGGCCGTATTTGAGTACAAAATCCCGAAATATCCACGGAATATGTGATGTCCATCCCGGCTATCGTTCGCGGATTGCTGAGCCAGTCTGTGCATTCAAAGTTTTGGCCTTCTCTATCCTTTCCGTCGTTGTATATGATAATAAGGCCTTTTCTTTTTTAGATTTTACCTCCACCGCTAGTACACCACCCTCAGAATACTCCAGAGCCGTTAGGCTCCGTTGTCGAAGATACGAAAGAGTTCTGCGTCGCATCACACCCGCTGCGACACCAATGCTTCGCCGTTAGGTTCCAGCGATCCGTTCTCTAGCAAAAGCCGCTCACCTCCCTCACCTCCTCTCCACGCCGCTGGCGGGGTTAGTACTCCGCAGCACGGCCTCGACGTCCTGCTGTAGCTCCGGGAAGGAGATGTTGATCTGCTCGGCGAGGACGTCGCGGAACTCCTGGAACGCGCGCTGCTTACCGTTCAGGAACTGGTTCTGCTTGACGGCGATCTCGACGAACTCGCGGTGTAGATATCCGGATTACGGCCGTGTTCGATGTATCTTTAAAAACAAAACCAAGTGAAGAATTAGTTTCCCAACCTCCTCTCACTTGCGGTTGAACTTGGTAGATGGAAAGCGCTTACCCAATAACTTCGCGCGGTATTTGTACGTCCTTCACCGCTTCTGCTACCTTATCCACTTCGTTGAAGGTAGATGTGAGGGCGACGACCTGGTTCACCAGTATATCGGCGCTGTTTTGGGAGTTGAAGGCGTATATGCTGAGCGATATCTCGTATAGCTTCTGGACGAGGTCCTTGAGAGACTTTGCGGCGGCTTCGAGGAGTCTGCGGATGTCGATGGTGACATGTTTTCTTTTTGTTATGTGTAGAAAACTGCGTATAATCGACAGGATTCTGTAATCGGCAGGTTTCAAGGGATTCGAGACGGACGATTGTAATGCAGCGTATAAATATATATTGCGATATGCGTGGATTGTGGCTCTGATTTCTGCTATATATGCTTCGGCAGTGGTAGTAGTCGTGGTGGTGTTATTCGTCAAACTGCTATTGCGTGAAACGATTGATGTGTTGTTGTTGTGATGTTATTATTATATGTATAAAAGAAAAATGAAATAAAGAAAAAAAGGGAGTTGAGAATTACTGCCACTGCTGCTATGATTTATTTCTATTTTAAATTTTTTTTTTTAAGCTCTCGGCTCGGGAAGTTTAGACGACACATAACTCTAACCCCACACAATCCTCCCAAAATAAAATAAAGAGCATACGACAAAGGCTTTCAAACCAGATAGAATCTGCCTTATACAGGACGAGAGATTCGATTCCTAGCTATCATTACGCGTATAAAACGTGTTAACATTATTCAATCAAGCTTTCCTCGCAAGCTAAGACGTTACTTATATTCTTGATCCTTCCTTCCTTCCCGGCCTTTTGCGGGTGTTGGAAGCTTGATCACGACCAAGGAACGAATCCATAGCTTCTCCCTGAGCTAAGAAACCATATAAATACTGCAAATTCAATAGCATCAACCGGTCTAGTTTACAAAGAATGGCTACTAGCTTGGAAGCTAGAGCACGTAGGCTCGCAACGGCGGTCATGAGAGCAAGAACCGCGTTCGCTGCTTCACGGGAAAGACCCCGAGGTACGCACCAAACTGCCACAAGCTCTAATACCCCCTTTACATAGCTTCGTACCAGCTTTTAAGGATCCGCATCGAATTTCCAAATTCAAATATAGGTGGTTTGTGGTGCAGGAACCAAGCAACCCTTGTGCTTTATACCATATATATTACGCATACCTTTTTTTTTTTTTTTTTTTTTTTTCCTTGAACAATTTCGATTTTGTTAATAATAATACCTGCTTCAACCATCAGCGTCCATAACATCGTCACGTCCACGTACTTTGACTTCCTTCCCGTTGAATTAATTGTCGACATCTTCTCGCAGGTCAACCTCGCAGACCTGCTCTCGTTGCGGTTGACGAGCCATGCATTTCAGATGATAATTGACGAGAATGAAGGTTGGGCCCACCAAACTCCAAAGAAATAGCGATTTACTTCGTTGATAAGTGGAAGAGAGCTCCACATGAGGCCCTATATTCGATAAGGGACCGTTTCTCCGATATATTATCTCTCGACCTGAGAGTGCTCCTGTCTGTCTGATGTTGACCGACTTTCTCTTTTAATAGGCGCTATTGCTCGTCGTTTTATTCCGATTAACCGCCTAGATATTCTCACCAGACTATTCCCACCTCCGATATTACGGACGACGGGGTCCAGAGGTATAGCTTACGATACCTGACGCAACTGAAGAAGAGGGAATACCTGTGCTCGGAGTTATCTGGCTTTTTAGCCGAAAGAATAGTAGAGCAGCGGCTATCGGATAACAGCAATATGATGATGGGAGGGAAGAAGAGGAGAAAAGAAGTTGTGCTGGACGTTACAAGACGGGTCAAGTCGATACTTACGAGCCGGATGTGCGCTTGCCGAACTCTTTTTTGCGTCGAACCAATATTCTTTTTTTTTTTTTTTTAGATTCTATTTTTCGTAAGAAGATTTCTGCTGACATGTTCTTTTTGTACACACTTGTTATAGGTATTTCGTCTGCTTTTTCATGTCGACGCACTCGCAGGAGCGGAAGCGGCTCATGGAATCGCTGGCGATAGACTACGACCAGAGTGGGGTCCTGCTGCCGCCGAACGAGCAGAGGACGCTGAACATACGGTCCCAGATATCGATAATATCTGTGTTCGACAGCGCCGACCTGGTGACGACGCACCACACCATGACGCTGCTGGTCCAGCACATGCGCCTGGCGACGGCCCCCGAGCCGCCGCATTTCAAAAACGACGAGTGGATATCCATGCTGCTGCACCAGTCCGGTATGCAGCGTATAGTCGAGTTTTTCGCGGCGGACGGGCCGAAGGCTCCGAGGCTTTACGAATGGCGTTCATAAAGAGGATGCAGAACGATTGGGACGACTGGAGAAGAGGAGCATAAACGACAAGCCGCCGCCGATCCGGGAGTTTTGGTTCGATGCGGCGCTCGAGGCCATGTCGAAGAGGGGTTTGATACCTCACTCGCCTGATCTCGTGGCTGTTCCGCAGCTTGGGGTGTTTGTCAATATCGGATGTACGAAGTGCTTGCAATCCGGACAATGAAATTCCTTTTCTTCCTTCTTCTTTCTGGAATGGTTTGGTCGTTCGTGCCTGTCGTTATGTCCTGTCTCATCGCGTCTTTCGGGTTTGCTTTCATTTTTGCCTTTCTTTTTTCAGATGCGTTGAATGTGCATTCATATATTTTTTCAAGTACACATACCTCTTGGCGGTGTTCATTTGAATAGTATTGGCTTAATGTCTGAAATACAAAGCGTTAGGTGTGTTTGTTGATAATGGGGTGATCTGGACGTTTTCCAATTGCGTGTCGAAGGAAGCACATACGCTCACAGGTGAACATATAAAAGTCTAGCCAGGAGACTATCTAAATCTTCGTCCCCCCCCCCCCAAAAAAAAAAAAAAAAAGAAAAAAAAAAGTATCACCCCGACAGATATCACTTATAGCATCTCTTGCGTCATATATCAGAGTTTTGTCTCGAAAGCCCTACAAGACTTCCAAGCGAAAAGGTTAATATATCTGCGCTATTTAGCGTCAATTAAAATATCATTTATTCATTGAAAAATGCTACTCTATGATTTATGAACGAGAGAACCACTTGGAAGAAACGCTTATTATCCATCTTGGAAATATATAAAGGACCCAAGAAAAGTTGCATAGAGCAAGAGTGTACGGGAATAGGAAAAGCAATTAGAAAAACACCAATAACCAATACGAGGACAACAATCTCGAATTTGAAGAGGAAAAAGGAAATGATGATAAACCGGACAATTCGGACTTTAAGCTTAATAAAAAAAAAAAAAAAAAAAAAAAAAAGTACACGATCCAAAAGTACGGAGCCAGCGATGCCAATTTCTCAACTACGAGGCATGTCTACAAAGTTAAGATGACCAAAAAAGATGAATGAGAGTGCTGTTGTATGTTGAGTCATGCAAGCAAGTTTTCCGTGATTTTTTTACATTCAAAGATGCTCGATTACGTCTTCCTCAATTATAGGGTCGGGAGTAACCCTTGGCATGCATGCCTTGAGGGAGGCTGGATGACTGGTTGAAGAGGAAGGTTCCATAGACGAGGAGGGCGAAACCACCAAGCTGCAAGAAGGTAAACTTCTCCATCCGAGAGAAGCGAGATAATCCAAATGACCAATGTCCTGGAAGTATCAATGACGGAGCGGGCGGTAGCGGACACGATCGGGTAACTGAGATACGAAGAAGTTGAAAGCTTATATAATTGAAAGATAAAACTTTGTTAGAAAACCCAAGGCGAAAGAGCGATAATGAAAATGTACATTGAGGGAAGACTTACCAATCGAGATCATAATCAAGAAGGAGGAAAGAGCAACGTCAGGCTGAGCGAGTTCCCTCAAGCCTTCCTTCGCATCAAAGTAACCGTAACGTCCGGCTTCGGTTTGACCAATGATGAGGTGGAGGATGAACATTCCAATAACAGTAACCGAGAATCCAAAAACGCCCTCCAGCCGACGACCTTGAGCGTGCGAGCGCGTACTTTTCGAGGATATTGCTCTTCCAGAACGAATTGAGTTGCCGTGAAAACTGCGCACGCGCGATAAGAAGTACTCCTACTACCGACCTGAGAACAGCGTCATCCGTCGCGAGGGCGACAACCTTCTGCTGAGCCTCCGTTCGTCTTGATGGTACAGAGCTCCAGAGAGACCGACGACGGCAACACCAAGGACTACGACGAATAGTGCGAACCATTGGAATGCGTAGAGGTGACGTTTTCAAGAACAATATGCTAAACAGTCCGACGAAGAGAACGAGCGCACCACGGGTCATCTGGTAGACTATTTTTTTTTGTTCGAATGGTTATTAGTGACTATGTTTTTCTTATACGGTTTCAAAACTACGAATTACGGGAAGTTGAAACATACTGCTTGCGGCAACGAACAAAAGGCCGACGTTCATCAAAGTTGTTCCACAGATATCGCAGACTATATGGAAAATAAGACTATTAGCATTGAATTCTAAGGAGTTGAATTAACAAAGGCTTCAGGCGCGACGCACTAGATGGTAAAGCCAACAAAAGGACTCTGGCACCACGAAGTTCCGGTGCTCAGGGTGGTTCGAAACCATCGCTTTTACAGACGGACGGCGCTGGCGCAAGGGCCTAGTCTCCGGATCCGGCACTTCCCCATCTTCTTCGCCGGCGACCGCTCGAGTTATCATTCGTAGTAACAGTTTCGTAGCCGGCACCGTGCTTCCGCCGCTCATTCCACGCATCGAAGAGGGAAAACAGACCGACGAGGATCCAAGCAGCCATTTCTCCGATGAACATTTGGAGGCTGGCAGATCGTTAAAAATTAGCATGTGGAGGCTCCACTGATTAAAATTTCCCTTTTTCGGTCGTACTCACGTTTGTATTACAGGTGCTCGAATTTCTCCCTATTGCTGGGATTAGGATCGTCGCAAGTTCCGGACACAGAAGCTGATCCTGATACTTCGTCAAGAGGGTGTTCGACGAACCCGTCAAAAGCATACCGGCGCTATAGAAATAATTATCGTAAAAAGATGACCATGTTAGCCGTTGAAGCACTACACTCCGATACACCAACCTCTAACCCTGTCATAGCCGATAGCTATTGAGATAAGGTAAGGGAACCGGGGGATGCTTGATTACGTACACTAGCACCAGTATCAGACTGATGAAGGCATGATGGCGTGTGTTGAATGGAACAGAGACGCTTGTTTTATTTATATGATCCTTTCCCCTTCTTTACACGGAAATCATGGGAGATGGGCCGATTGTAATAAATGATGAAAGGGTAAAAAAAAGGGGACGAAGACTCGAAGCGTCGCTTATTTACTTCCCGGAAGGGTTATAGACAAAGCGGATACATGATAACAACAAAAAAGAATGAAAAATATCACTAACAATAATAATAGACGGATGGATTAATCGAGAAAAGAAAGAAAAATAAATAAATAAGGAGAGGAGAGTAAAAAATCAAATAGAAATAAAGAATATTCAAGTGGTTGGGCAGTTGTTTTAAGACAAAGTAGTTTTGTGTCCCCGTGGTTATGTGAGATTCCGGAATAAGACCCGTGATGATGATGATGACAACGAGAGGGAAAAGAAGAAGAGAAGAGAGAAGAAGAGAGGAAATAAACAAAGAGAAGGGAAAGCGACTCCTCCCAACGGGGGTCTTCGGGGAATTTCTCTATTTTTGGGGGCTGAAAGATGGTAGCTACCGTAGGAGAGGTGTATAAGAAAGAAGAAGCAAGGGAAAAGGATGGATAAAAAGTACTTTAAGTATTTTATTTTTCTTTTTTCGGAGTTCAATGCGGCGGAGTTAAGTGGAAAGGCTGATAAAATAACGCTAGTAAGGCTATAGAGAGAGCTAAAGAGTCCAAGACTTTCAAACAACGTTAATCCCCCTATATATCTCTCTCTCCAGGCTGAGGTGCGTTGCGTCTGTCGTCTGTGCGGCTGCTATTAAAGAAGGGATCGGCCTGTATATAGAAACTTAATAGACAACCAACTAATAAAGTATGTACTTGCTGCTAGCTGCTACTTGTAGTAAATGTTTCTATTTTTTGTTTGATCAGAGTAATTATTACTAAGTAAGTGGTATATCAATTATTATTATTATTATTATTATTATTATTATCATCATCTTTTTATTCCTCTATACTCTACCAAGTATATAAATAAATACCTACTTACTTAGAGTAAATAAATACTTAATAATATATAGTAAAATACCACTTTATTTCTTTGTGGGTAAATTCTTTTTTTTTTTTTTTTTTTTTTTGAAATTCCATTTAGCACACAGCCTCGTAATTACATCTCCAATCCAATATCCATAAGCTCAATCTACTTGACCATTCCCAAGCTATATATATAACAATAACTCTTTATTAATACAATCGATCGCCTGCCCTTAGATCTATAAGCGCAAAATGCCTCCAAAGGGAAAGGCGGAGACAAGGGCGGCTCGAAAGGCAAAGATATAAAGACAAAGGCGCAAAACAGATGACAAGGAAAAGGGCGGTAAAGGCGGTAAACAGAAGGGAGGCAATAGTATCAATGTTAGTATACTCTTTTTTTTTCCTTCTCCTTTTTATAAGATATACTCTCACCGACCAATACTTACTTGAAATGTGATTCTAGGTTCGTCATATATTGACGGAGAAGCACAGCAAAGCTATGGAGGTATAATATCTCTCTATGGAAGCAACGCTACAATTCAGCGCTTCTAACTACTTCGCCGGGTCGGAAAAAAAATCTGCAGGCGATAGAAAGACTCTGCAATGGTGAAAAGTTCGACGCCGTAGCGCGGGAGATGAGCGAGGACAAGGCTCGCCAGGGTGGGTCGCTCGGCTGGAGAACGAAGGGTTCTCTTCTGCCCGAGTTCGAAAAAGCCGCCTACGAGCTGGAAGTAAGCACGACGGACAAGCCGATATACACGAATCCTCCGATAAAGACCAGCGCAGGATATCATATAATACAAGTGAGCTGCCCTTCTTTCTTCATTCATGTTTTTTCATGCATAATATATATTTTTTGATTGCTAAAAAGAAGCCCTTTTTCAAACGTAGGTTGAGGGAAGAAAGTAAAATATCAGATTTGCGGTTCCACAAAGATTTTGATTACCTGAGTAGGTATTAGCACACTCTGAAATAAGTTGCACGCTTATAGTTCAAGTTTCCTTGTCAACTCTTCATTCTTTCCAAGTAGTTTTCTAATTCTTTATTTCTCTTTCTCCCTTCTTGTTCTTCCCGTCCATGAACTTGAGCATCATGGCTGTCTTTGAAACTAGGAAGAAGTAGGCTAGAAATGAATCTACAAGGACATGAAGCTACGATGATCAAAGAATAAAAAGTGGAATTTGGTCATAGAGCCAAAGAGAGCTCGAGCAAGGCAGCGCATACTGGCATACTGGGATTGTCCCTCTTATTACATGTACATATATGGTACAGTCTCAGTTTAAGCATGCAAGTGCGAAAGTAGAATCGCGCGTCCAAAAAAAATCGGCAGAAAAGATCTCATGTCCAGTCAAGTTGAATGATCAACGATTTATTGGTGCTAGCAGATATTCGATTCTGAGAACAATACGCCAATATCAACCATATGGCCGTCCATATTTGGAGCAGTTCACCTGTGAACTTTGGTTAAAAATTGGTGTTTCGACGTTAAGGTTAGACGTCCTTTGCCGTTTCGTACATATACCCGTAGTATCTAGATGGTTGCTGGAAGTGTACGACGATGAAAAATGGTCGTATTTGGCCAATTGGGACATCTTCAAGGGGGAAAAACGGGAGATATATAGCACATTTTGAAAGAAGGGAAGATGCGTAACCCGCGAGTTTTCCCTCGATGGTTTCAATTCTATTGTTGTTGTAGGTTTTTTTTTTTTGTTTGTTTGTTTGTTTGTTTTGCGCCATTCACGTATATCGCCAGGGTTACCTTCACGATGTCGGCCAACGATGCCCAAATAATAATAATAATAATAATAACATAAAAAAAAAATAGCAACACTCTCTCTAGGAAATTTTTTAATTATTTCATGATCATACCTCCTCAAAAAAAGATATCAATGAGAAAGCCGACAATCTTCGATCCTCAAAACCATCCCCTCCTACCTCAAGTTTCCATGTCCGTTTCTTGAAAAGACGTAGATTCAGAGGCGAAGGCTGAGCTCACGATCATACGAACGTCAATAAACGTCCGCCTTCAAGGGCGGGATTTTTTCTGTTACCACTTCACCCTCATCTCCACGAAATACAAAGCGAGAGACGCGGTGTATAGACCTCAGAAAAAACACCAAATTAGACCTACGAGAAGAACAAGTTCACCAACTCTCTCGGTTGAATATATAAAGAGCTAGCTGGGCGGTTGGTATGTTAGTGGCACCTTCCACCTTGATAAATATGTACCTAGTACATTGCTGACGATATCGCAGATTAGTAAGTCGAGTACCTGCTCAGACTTTTCTGTAGGAACACATATCTCCTAATCATACCCACCTCTTTTTGTCCCTTTCGCTAGAGCTCTATGCTAGAATAAACACTCATCCAGCTCAAAAGCCATGGATGAATAGTATACTAACTGATATGCCTAAGGCGGAAGATGGGGGATTCTCGCCGGCCTCCTAAGAAGCACGACCAGGACTGGACGGTATATATGAAGCACATCCACGATCAGGAAGGAATTGAGACATTGTTGCTCTGGGAGAGGTCCAAGAACTGGCATTACTTCGTTCCGCAAAGACACGGGTTTCCGACAGAGGCACAAGGGGTAAACTTCTCTCATTGATCCTTCCTTGAAGCAGGAAGGAGAAGAGAAAACGTTGATAAATATCTAGTTGTTTATGAGTGTGTTTACGTTAATTTATTTCGTCATGTTTGATGATTGTACTTTAAGTAAAGTTTTGTACTATACGGTATTCCTTTTCTTTTCCTGTCTTTTCTTTCCTGTCTTTTTTTTCCTGTCTTTTTTTTTTCTGTCTTTCCTTTCCTGTCTTTCCTTTCCTGTCTTTCCTTTCCTATCTTTTCTGCCTTGCGCTTTCTCCCTTGCCATCCTTCGTTCTTTCCTTTTGTCTTTTCTTCTTTGACTTTCTTCCTTCCCCTTTCTCATTTGCCCTTTCTTCTTTATCATTTCTTTCTCATTTTTCTCTGAAAATATCTGTCTATCTACGAAGATATGTGCTAACAAACTTCAGCAGACGGGAAGCTACGGACGATTATTGGTTCGGGGAGACGAATCACAGATAGAATTACCGAAAAGTATGAGGACGATGAGGCCGTAGTTGGTATGCCCTACGCTGCTCGACATCAAGCTGTTGTCGATGCCTACGACCGTTTACATAGGGACGACAACCCGGACGAGCTATGGCGTATGCTCACCAAGGCGGGAAAATATCTCTTCACAGCCGAAGCTACTGACTGTCACGCACTCGTCGGCATGGCCAGTCCTCTGTATAAAATTCCAAAGGACATTGGAGTCTATGTTCTGCTGAATAGCGAACCCGGCAACGAGCAGGCTGGTATTACATTTTCGCGCTACAGCGGAATTACTGTCGGAGAGCATGGACTCAATGTGCGGGTTCATAATCATATGCAGGATTCTCACAGAGCAAAGTCCTCGCAGAAGGTCCACAACGAGCCGGTCGGAGATACCGCCGTTGTTGTCATAGCTCGCACATCCAACAGGACCATTCAAAACGCTGCGATCATGCAAATCATCGAGCAGTCAGTAATACTGCAGCTGGACTCGTGCGGTAGAGACCGATTTCGACAATTCATAGATCCTGGCATCGCAAACCCCATTCCTGTACTTATGGTGCGAATAAACTTAATGTCTCTCGGGTTAGAAAAGTTTTTTGCAGCCGGTTTGGTCGCTAAACAAAGGGTTGAAGAACTGAATGGTGCTGGTACCGAGTCTTTGTTCTATCTAAGCGAGGACACGTCACCCGAGGTCGGATCGGCCAAAGTCATCGTGGGAGGATTGAAGATATATTTGGAGATAAGAGCAGATAAGGTACAGGTAGCTTGGAGCTCCTTTTGGGATGTTCTGGAATCCGCTGCAAGCGTGCGGGTACGGCTACGCGAAGATGGCTACCAGCTGTCTGTCGAGCAGGGTGGATGGGTTAATGTGGTCGCGGACGAGTGCTACTACAGGTACCTACACGAGCCTGCAGTAGCCGTCGTTGCGAGTTTGAAGAGCATAGGAAAGGAGTTACGATCGATACGGCAATGTACCCTTCAGGAAATAAATTGAGTAGCCTTCGCTCTTCGAGCCGAGCTGCAAGCTCAAGGAGAGGTTGCTCCACCAGAGTCCTGAGGTATGCGAGTAGCTGGGAAGCTCGTGTCAAAAATTACATGGAATACAATGCCAAGTTAGCGAAAGAAATTTCCGAGAATCAACAAAAAGAGCTAGAGGGAACGTTGTCCATTACATATAGCAAGCTAAATGCCGATGGGTCTTTGAATCCAAGGACCAATATCCGCTAATGAATCTGGCAAAGGCCAGAAACGAAAAGCTGGTCGAAACGTCAAGGCGACGACGGATCCTGTAGTACTGCGCGAAGCGCCAACGAGGAAGGGAAACGCAAAGCCTATAAAGAGAAGAAAAAGGCACTTCGAAGCAAGCCAGCAAACAGCTTTAAATATTCAAACCAACTGAAATAAGAAATAAGGAGCTCCAGATATTGAAGCAACTCAACAAAGGCAATTTGCGTAAGTTTCGCCGTTATGTCTGATTTCCTTTGTGCGCCAATTTCGCTGATCACTTTACAGTACGATTTCCGTTGCGTTCTTTTTTCGCATTTCTATGTGACTATTGCGGAATTAAGCTCCGCAAACGCTGACGATAACAAACTTCGACTCCACAAGAATAATTTTTTTTTTTTTTTAAACCTTCAATGTTTAAAAACGACGTTTTTTAGGGTACCTTATAGTTCTTTATTAAGTTACTATCTTTTGCAAAATTTCGCCTGTGAATATAAGAAATGAAGCGGCCAAATGTCATTCAAAACGCCTTTTCTCTCATTGTCCTATAATTGGATCCTCCATGTGGAATATTTGTTTCCCCTATATTTTTCTGCTCAGGCAATAGTTGTCTGCCACAAATCATGGACTGGGTTTTATTGCGAAAATAGGAGCATTCCAATATTTTACAAGTTGGCTTCCTTTGTGTTTCTTGTCTTTTATTAGGATCTTATATTCTGCGTTTTTTATAAAAATAGAGCAGGCAGGCGTTTTTTTAGATGTACCACATAATACTGGTGGGCTGTCCCTCTCTCCTTTCTGACTCATGTCTCTCTATCTGTCTTACAAACAAGCGAATTAGTTTACGATTGCTAAAAAATGTTTTTAACAGGTGGAGGGAAGAAAGTGAAATACAGATCATTATTGATCTCGCGGCGTCACATATACGTGCATTCCTGGGAGCTGGAGTTGTAGATATTTCGATGGCAGAAGAATCAACGATATTGATCCTTTTGCCGCTTTAAGGCTGAGTTGGACAAGTATGGTTCACTTGCAGCTGGCTTCATATCGTGCACAATTACTACTGTTGTCCTAACATACCTTAAGGAAACATCAAGATGTATATTCTCTAGGGAAAATCAATAGGAAGGGAGAAGATGAATAGTAACGAACAGGACCAACGTGCAGCTAACTTCTAGCTACGAGTCCGGAATTTAATGCATTGAAAAGCATCATTTGTAGTATCGAAGTTAACTACAGATGTAAAATAAAGGAAATTTTGAGATTAAGCAGCTACAATTAAAGACAAATATATGACTGGATATTTCGAAAAATGCTTTGTCGCTAAAATTGCACTAAACAATAACAACATCAACATGCACAGCAATCACAGGGAACGAACTCCAGCACCGCACAAGCCTATGTCATAATCGTTCATTGTCAGCGTTTATGAAACAGTGAACCACAAAGAGAAAAGATGTAGGGTATTCTTACAGTCACAGTCTGGAACAGGACAAAGCGTGTGCTTCGAGAACCATCTCTAGCATGCCCTGCGTGGGTTCCGTGGTTACAACTCAGGCAAAGTTAAACCACCGATCGAAGCTTCTTCCTTGCTGGCTCGTCCACGCCACCGCCACCGCCGGTTTCCTTTCCTGCTGACGCAGACTTGTCGTTTTGCTGGTTCGGAAGGTAGTTTGGTGTTCCGAGTACAGGAGACACACTGCGCAACGGGGAAGAGGTTTTCGACAGTTCGGACACAGCGTTGCCTTGTGGGAGAACCCGCCATGCTAGCCTGCGAGAACGGGACGCTGACTTGCTGGCCGTCCTTTATGCGAGAACCCGGAGTGACGGATGTGTGCGCGATACTCTATTATAAGAGGGGAAAGCGTTAGACATTATGACACAAAAGCCCCTTGAGAAGATACCTTGTTGGTTACTCACTCTATCGCAAAAATTGCAGCGAACGTAAACTTGGCGCTGCACAGTTTCTATGGTCATGTTCCCGCTCCTGTCCTTCGAGGTTTTGCCTCTCGCAATATCGAACCTTGCTCGGGCATGGAAAAAACGCCATTTGTTCAGGAGCTCACGGTAACTATGGAAGATAATTAGCAAAAAAAAAAAAAAAAAAAAAAAAAGACAAGTAATAGCGATTAGCGGAGTCCCGTCGGCTTGCCTTTCTACCCAAACTCTACCCTCTGATCGGTAAAGTATCTGGGCACCGCAAAGCTCGCCACAAGCGCTGCGGTCTGTACGTCACTTGTCCGGTTGATGTACTCCTGCAATAGATCGATAGTTTTCTCGTTATACCCGTGAGCAAGATTCCTTCCGGTTCTCCCATTTGATGACTGTAGCCGTAAATTCGTCGATGTATGTACCGAGCTGGAAAACCCCAATGATAAGCATACACGATACCAGTCTAAAATATGATACTACGATTGGCCTTACCTCGTCATCGTTCAAGAATCGCAACGCAATGCCAAGCCTCTCCCTGATAGGTAGTCCAATCGATCGTCCAAATACATCCTGCCAGTCGCCGTTGGTCACGAATGCGAAAATAGCCCGACTATAAGGGTCATCCAAATCCGTTGACATCGACCTGCACATTTCCTTCCATGTGTTACTTCCCAACGAATCGTTATCTTCGTCGGAGCTGTCGCTCATACGGTGAGTGTAGTATCCCGCGACGGCGGTCGACATAAGCTTCATCTGCCTCCCGCCTTTAGATAAAGCTTTATGCAACGCTGTATATTGCCGTGGAAAAGGGCCCACCCGCAGCCTTCGCGATATCCCCCTCTTCTCGTAACGCTCGAGTTGGGTTTCGAGCGCAGACTCGTCTTCGAAGTCCCACCCGCACATGCCAGACCAGCGCGCGCTGTTCCGGAAATGCCGTTCGGCCCTGTACCGGCCGCGCCTGTTGTAGCGTTCGTTTATTTTCTGGACTGCTACGGAAAAGGCTCTCGTGTCTGGGACGCCGGCTCCGGGAGGATTCGAGACTGAGGGACGGTGGATCTCCATATCCCGTAGACGCCTAGGTACGAAAGGTCCAAGCCGTTCGAGACCATGCCTTCCTCATCAACGGCTTCTTGCGCACCCTGGAGCCAGCGCCACATCTCCTTTAGCTCCATTCTTCTTTTTCGATGAGGATGAACGTTCTTGCCACACTGCATTATACGTAAATTAGTATAAATATTTCGATTGTAGTGTGGAAAAGATAGTCTTATACATACGTTCATCTCATAGCCCTGTTCAGCCCTCCGCCGCATCTGAACGGATATGTCAATGCGGAGGGTGTCTGTTGGAGCGAAGAGGTAATCTTCAGGGTGATCGGAGTAAACCCTCGGGGGTTTCTGGAAGGGGTCTTGATTCGCATCGGTATCCCCTTCACCGCCGGATGAATCGTCGTTTTCTCGACTTCTCTCTGTGTCGACCCTTGATATTATGTGGTTCGGCTCCGCAACCCGGAGAGCTTTGTGGATGGCGCCGGGAGCGTCCTGATAACATCTTCATGAGACACTACGAAATTGTTCTTGAACCAAAAGATAGAGCCGGCGTGAAAGCCGGTAAGGAGTGGACGTAGACCCCACTCCTAGATAGAGCTATTATGCGATAGTGGTTCAGCGAACCCCCGTCGGAAATCCAGTCGAACGACGCGATGCCTTCATTTTGCCTATCAGTTGTTCGAGGTGGACCTTTGGTAGATTTTTTTGTCAGTATTCAACTTTGCCAATAGTCGAACGCGAAGGAAAAATTTTATCACATGCAAGCTAGATACGCCGTACATTCCGTCGTCCTTGTAACAAAGAGCTTATCTTGAGATTATTCCCTTGCCGTAAATCCACCACCGAATTCTCCCTCTCACGGAACGAGCGATTGCTGCAACACCACCAGACCCTCCGCCGACAGGAAGGTCCCCAAGCGTCCCAAGTTCCATATCTTCAACAACTGCGAGCTGCTTAAAACTCCAAAGGCACCACTCCTATCCCTACAGGACTCAGACTGATTATAGTAGACGACGGGCTCGGCTTGCCAAAGTTAAGGATAGGATCGTGGCCGCCCGACCTTGCAAACCGCCGTCCCAAACCGCCATGTAACCGTCGTCCGAGCACGATGCAAAGTAATTTTGATCCCTGTCAATTGTAAGCCCGTGAACGAGCCGCGACGGGAAGTTGAGTGAAGGCGCCCTGGCGCTATCCCGGAGGTCGAATGCGCGGATGTACTTGTTACCCACACCCGCTATGAGGACCTCCGGCTGGTCTTTGAAAAACTGTATGGACGATACCATCTCGGAGCTCGCGAGTTGTCTATACGGCTGGCGCGCTAGGTTCTGGCTCGCCGATATCGACGAAGGCGTCGAGATCGACGGTGTCGGCAGAAGCTGCGAGTTCACGTCCCATATGTTCAAGCAAAAGTCGTTCCTCACCTTATCCAACCCTATGGCGAGGTACCCGGAAGTAGAAAAGGCTACCGCATTGCAACCTCGTTGGTGCTTCACGGGCAGTATTACCTCTTGGTTCGTCTTTTGAGACGGCGTCATCCGTAAGACGATACATTCTCCACCGGATTTTCCAACCGCCGCAAGGTCTGCCATAGGAACCAAACAAAAGATCATGAAATAGTGCGGAGGTTAGTCGAAATTCGTCCTGTTTGATTTCCTGAGGTAAAAATATATAGGGTTGAGCGTACCGGTTTGAATTGGTGACCAATCGAAGCACTTTTCGAATCGCAGACCTCACCAGGCTTAGCACCAAACACTTTCTCACAGGAGAGGTTTCTTTACCCTCCAAGTAATATCTGGTATATAAGTAAGGAACTCGAGGGTTTCAGGTTCCAACCTTGATGTACGGGATCTTTGTCTTCTGAACACCGGTTTATAGCTTATTTCACCCTGTTTCTATACGTTGTTCCGTTTGACATGTTGGCTCATAAGCTAGAAATATACACTCCCAATATCTTCCAAGAGGTTGATACGACCAGCAGGCTAGCGCACCTCTTTGTATTCTGTGACGTCGTACAGCCGAACTTCGTGATCGGTCGAACTAATGGTCATAAATTGCTGGCCAGTCGCGTCGGAGTGAGGCGACCACCTCACGAAGTCGGAGACAGTATTCATGGTTGCTCACTTCGCGCGGCTCCGCCGAGGGCAGAGAGCCTTTGTTTTCCTATCGGAAGAAATATTGTTAATTCCCCTGCTCTTCTATATGCTTTTTTGAAATTCGACCCAAAACCTTGAATGAGCCCTTCCTTACCTTGGCTTTCTCCCAACCTCAGATTTCCCGTTCCTTGGTTTTGTGGTTTAACTTGTAGAATGATTGGATCGCAACAACCCTTCGGGAGATGCTGGATATAAGACAAGAAGAATTGCCAATTAAAAGAAAAGAAAAAAAAAAAAAGAAAGAAAGAAAGAAAGGACAAAAACCCTTGGGAAGTTGTGTAAGTGTAGGTAGGTTCCCTTAGGAAATGTAAAGATCGTTGTCCCAATCTAATTGATAAAAAAGAGTAGCTCTCTGCGCACATCTATCGTTCGGCCCTAAAAGAAGCGTCTGGCACAGTACCGGAACTTACCATATTAATAACACCCACCCATGACTAACGATTCTCTCAATTTACTTGAGCTACGCGATCAAGCTACAGCTACCATGCCTACCAACGGTCTCGAAGTGTCACCATCACTTATACTTCCAACTTCTAAATAACTCGAAAATATAACAGTAAAATAAAGCTCAAGCGTAGTTATATATATAAGCCATTGTATAATTATTCGAATGGTTTACGGCTAGTACTCTTTTAATAGTACCCCAGGCATGTTTCTATACGGTAGAAATATATATATTATTAAAAATGATAGCTTTGAAACCTTTCAGTATCCATCAAAGCTAAATTGAACGACTAACTTCTATTTCTAGTTCTAAAGGTAGCTGGATATAGTTATTCGAAAATTAAGACTTATTGATTATCGCTAGCTCGGCTTAGCTATTTAATGCTATGTACAACATGACATCGTGACAGTATTACTTGCATGAGAGTGCAGGTATTCACGTAGCATCATGACAATAATGCGTGATATATAAAAAAAAAAAGTATTCGTTAAAACGAAGAAATAAGAAAACCAACGCCCAGTATTCAAACACCAAGGAACAAGCGAAGGAAAGAAAAAAAAAAAGAGAAGGAGAATGCAAAAAAATTGCAAAGAGGAATGGTCTCTTCTGCCATGAATGTAAGACGTAAAAACAAGTGCACTGACCAGGACTGGTGCCAAATTGGCTGTAAAGGTGATTGAAGCAACAACGGAAAAAAAAAGGGAAGAAAGGCCAATCGACATTGGCGATAAAGCAGGGAGATTTGCTTCTAGAAATATACGAAAGTTCCATATTCCTGAAAAGCTATTTTGGGCGAGAATGAAAAGCGAATCCGTAGAATGTCCCGGATGACCGACTATAATCGGTTATGCCTCTAGGCACAAGCATCGGCGCCTTTGCCGCTCTTACCGCACTGCCGATAGCCATGGTACTGTAGTATGCAGCCATACTGATTGTGGTTGGATTTGCCCGTTTTAGGTTGAAAGTGTGCAGCCCTCTGATAAGATGTTGTTAATAAGATGAATTTTTCTCGAAAAAAAAAAAATCGCTTCCTAGCAGGATCTCAATACTCACTTTCTTCGATGTAAGGCGATGTTGGAGGCTTACGGAATATTATGAGGCTCCATTTTCGACTTATGGATACCAAGCTATAGAATTTCGTGTCAATATAAATATATTAATTTAATGTTGAAATAAACTTACGTCGTCGTTGATATACGCAAACCTCGCATCTCCAAATCTGGTAATCTCTTTTGACTTTAATGTTCCTCAACACCGGTTTTGGCCAATGTATTTTGTCTCCACAAGCTCCCCCTTGAGTACTCGCATTATACAGGTGCATTTTTGGTCGTGGACTAGGAGCTTTTTCCCGATCCATACCATGATAACCTGATTGATTAAAAGCATCTGTTAGTCCTCGGCAATTCAAGCTATTTTTTTCCCTCTATAACTTAGAAGCTGAAGGTGTTTATTATTATTAAGTAAAATAGTAGACATGTATTTTACATACCAACGCATTGGCGTTGATATCATCCACAGGTTTCTGGTATAGTGCCTGCTGAGCTATGAATGAGTACTTTTCCACTCGCTTTCGTCGCTAACGTATTCGCCTAAAACGGCCTGGAGCTTGCTGATCTACATCCTCGCTCTTCAGGTCCCGGTGCTCGCCTAAGATCTCGCGATCTTCTCCACGAGCTGTTCAAAGGCGTTGAATCTCTAGTTTTGTTGCTGGAGAAGTGGGCAGCGGCCGCGGTCTGCTTGACGGAGTAGTTTTGCACTGTCCAATAGATCACGGTGACGACGGCAGGGGCCATTGCGTGATTGGGGTGGCTCGACGAAATAAAAAGAGGTGGGGAGAGATTTTCCGCCGTATTATTAATCAATAATGCAAGCAAAATGAAAATTCAACTGCTTTTCTCTCAGCAAAGTGAAGAAATATATATATATATATATATATATCTATTAAAAATAATTATTTATTTATAAATTATTTTATTCTTATATGGTTTTAGATTTGATATAAAAAGGCTCTGACGTCCTGAGTCTTGCAAAATGAATATCTGGTGGTGGATAACGACGACTAACGGCGACGACGATGGTTGAAGAATGAGGCTTTGCTTTGGTTCAAACCTCCTCCTTTCTTTCGCCCCTTCTCTTCGCCTTTCTACTTCCCCTTCTTAAATAATACTCCTTTCCTTTTCTACGCCGACTTTCTCGGATCTTTCCCTTC
>AZLU01000025.1:121599-147752 GCA_002224055.1 Pezizomycotina sp. ARF18
AGGCTTCATCTTTAGAGCTGCTTATTGGAGTTAGTAGAATGGGCCCTATTAGAAAAACGTAGACGAAGGAAAAAGGGAGATAATCTCAAGAACAAACTGTTCAGCAAGCAGAAATTACAATCGCTATATAACAAAATCCATCCACAGCATCCCGCTTAAAGCTTTTTTCTCTCTCTGCAGTCTTGATCTCTGTTCCCCCGCTTCCTCTTCTCTTCTATATAGAAAAGGGGAGAATCTCAAGAACAAAACTATTCAGCAAGCAGAAATAACAATGCTATGTAGTAGAATCTATCCACATCATGATCTATTATATCAAGTGATGCTTATCACCCTTCCTCCTTAATCTCGGCCTGCTACCGGATAGTAGAACGGACCGTGTTTGGAAAAAACGTAGAACGGACTGTAGTGGAAAAAAGCGTAGAACAGGGCGTGTAGGAAAAACGTAGAACGAAGGAAAAAGGGACAGAGAATCTTAAGAAAGAACATATTTTTTAGCAAGCAGAAAATTACAATTGCCGTATAACAAACTCCATCCACAGCATCATCCTTATGACCTTTCCCCTCCCGATCTGGATCTCCTTTCCCTCGATTCCTCTTCCTTTCTGTGAAGCTTAACAAGCTCATCTGCCTCTTCGCTTTCCGCGCAGTCACAGAAGAGAGCAAGGTCCTTGTACGAGCCGTCGATGGCGGAGACGGCGAGGACAAGGATGTGGTGAGGCCAGGGTTCCGTAAAAGCGTTATGCGACAAGGTATGCGTCGATGCCAGCATCTCTATCATAGCAAAAAATCATTAGCTCAAGCCAAGCATAGGTATCAAGTGTTGAAACTAGATGTAATCCATACCGTTCGTTACCGGACGGGTTCGGCGTAGTAGAGGCCAAACGCTTCGACGTATGGGGCGATTTGCTTTTTGCCTCCCCGTTTAATACCCTCGCGAGGGCGTCCCGAATTCTTTTTCGAAAACTTCCAGGGCCGCCGCAAGTTAGATGCGTGCTTCCGGTACTGCAATTCATTAAAAGTTAATTTACTAGGATAAGTTTAGATAGAATATTTGGAGAATCTAGCGAACGTACGTGTCGGGAGGAGCTTGGAGGACTTGTTCTCGGCTGAGGAAGTCCTGTTCTCGGCTGAGGAAGTCCTGTTCTCGGCTGAGGAAGTCCTTTCTCGGCTGAGGAGGGCGTCAGCTCCTCATCTTCCACTGCTTCCTGATCGCGTCCTGCTTGGGCGAGGAGACCGCGGTCTTGCGGGGCTGTTAAGGAAAGATATTGAAGGTGGCCTGCCGCAAAAACGAGAGACAATCGAAGTCAATACAAATCAAAGGAAAGCATCCAGCAGGATCTATATCACTGTGCTAAAAAGGAAAGAGCAGATTATTATCTTACCGCCGGCCAATTGGTCCACGGAGGAGACTGGTTCAGCTGGTCAAAAAGTCAAGCCAAGGAATTATATCATAAGGTGTATGACGTCATTTTCTACTTACCTTCTAATATCTATAATCCGTTTCTTGTTGGTTGCTGTTAAGCGATTGTGGTGTTGAATTTCTTAGAAAGGTGGAGAATTTGTGGTTATAGAAAGTATTTTTGGTTACTTCTTGTGTATTACCCTTGCTTGTAAATTCTAAAAAGAAAACTTTTCTTAATTTGGTTATTAAAAATGGACGAATTTCCACCGATATACTTAAATACTACCTGTTTAACTTATTATATTGGAAAAATTCTCTCTAAGCTATTTTAGGAAAAAATTGTAAGAAAATCTATTCATATACCATGTACCAGTATATAATTTTACAGTTATATCTAATTTTATTTTTTAGTATTAATCTAGGAATAATTTTAGTACCTTTTAAAAAGAGATATAAGGCCCCTCCTTATTAGCTAAAATATTAAAGACCCTAATATCTCTCCCCCCTTTAAAAAAAAAATCTAAAAAATAGATAAACTGGCCTCTAGATCTTAATATAAATATTATCTATATAAATTAGTGTAGCTACAAAAATACATGAAAATAGATTAGATAGCTATAAACATAGCTAGGTACTATAATTAATCTAAATAATAATTAGCTATATAATAAATACTCCCGTAATGCTAAAAAAATAAAAATCTTATAAATGACTATTAAATGATTAAATTATAGATTAATTTATTAAATATAATATTTATAATAAGGCTATAGAACGCTACCTTAGATATAAATAGTATATAATCCTCGGGTATTACTTTTATAAAGATATATGACGTTTTAGCTTTAATTAACGTAACTATTATAAACATATTATGCCTAAAAATATAATCTAACTATTGTGTATATAAAATAGGCTAGTTGTTATAATAACTTACGCTTACTAAATGAAAAAGGATTAAGATTAAGATTAAATATTTTTTACTAACAAATATTATATATAGATAGAAACATATAAAAAACACTTATTTAAATAATATATGATAATAATAAGCCTTAATATTATTAGATTATCGTGGGCCGTAGGGATGGGAAATTCCCTCCCAATCTACCCGATCCCTGCCAAGAGCTAGGGATTAGGGTAGCCATCCCATCCTACCAGCCGGGTCGGGATTTAGGGAGGGATATCTCCTATTTACGTATCCTGGTAGGGATACCAAGTATCCCTAATAGGATCTTAGTATCTCTAATAATTATATAATCTCCCTATAAAGCTACTTATACCACTATAGATATTATAGACCATATTAACTATTTAATAAACCTTATTTTATATATATTTAGTTTAAAAAAGATGATTTATTATATTATAAAAATTAAGTTATTTTTATAAATTTTTTCATAAAACCCTATTATTTAGTAGTATAATAGCTAGACCATTAGCTATAGGTAAACGCCATATTAATAGGTATGTTATATAGCTTTAAAGATAGCTTTATAGCTTTAGAGATACCTTTATATTTTAGGGATGCCTCCTATATAGGATGTTATGATATTAATATTAAGGTATTAAAATTATAAAATAAGGATTAGTAAATACTAAATCTCTCTATTAATCTATTAGAGAATAATAGCCGATATAGATACCGGCTATAGAATTCTCTAGTAAAAGAAGATAGATAGAAGTAGATAGGAGAGTAGATAGATTTTAGTTTTATTTAGTTTTTTAGATTTTAGAAGAATTTAGAGTAGTAGGCTACTAAAAGCTAAATTTTATCAAAATTAATAAAGTTTTTAGTATATTTAAAGGGTTAAAGATACTTCCGCCCTTCCGCCTTACTAAATTTTCTAAATATAAAAAACTAAATAGAAACTAGAGTCTATCTACTCTCCTATCTATCTCTATCTACCTCCTTTTACTAGAAAATCCTATAGCCGGTACCTATCTTTGATAGGCTAACTATAGAGATTTAATAGTTAGTTTAATACTATAACTTAATATCGTAATATTCTATATAAGAGGTATTCCTAAAATTATAAAGATATCTTTAAAGCTATAAAGCTATCCCTAAAGATATATAACATATCTATTTATATAACATCTACCTATAGCTAACGTTCTTTATATAAGGCTAAAAATATTTAAAAATATTATAAATCGACTCTTTTAAGCTAAATACATATAAAAATAAGATTTATTAAATAGTTGATACGGTTTAAGATTACTATAAAAAATTAAAGTAGCTGAGTAGAGAGATTATATAATTATAAAGATAATAAGAGCCGTAATAGGGATGCTAAGGTCCCGGCTAAGATCCCATAGGGCTGGACGAGAATTCTTAGCAAATCCTATCCTATTCTACCATCCCGGTGATCCGGGGGTTAGAACCTGACCCGCCCCAACCCAAATCCAACTATAATTTAGATTATATAGCTAATAAGATACTTAATAAAAAATTATAATAATATAGGGAGGCATATAAGATTATAAAAAATATTTAATATTATTATAGGATAAGGAGGATTAGAGTATCGTGAACTACACTATTTACTTTAAATATGTAGTTAATACTAGAGTAAAATTATAGATATATATATATATGGCTTAATACTAATAGAGAATAATATATAACTATATACCATGGTATCTATTAGAGGTATAAGAATTTTAATAATATTATAACGCTATATTAGCTTATATATAGTGTAGACCTTAATACTATTAAAAATATTTAAGTATTATTTAAATCTAGGCTCGATATATATCTACCGCGTAGTACTACTGTTAAATAGGTAGAATTAGCTATTTTATAGGAGTAGGAGTACCTAATAGAAAAGGATATTAAGATTATAATGAAGAGTATGCCTTGACAAATTTAAATAATTATAGCTAACAGCGGCATATTATTAAACATTAGCGTTATTTATTAGATTTAGTACCTTTTATATATATATATCCTGTAAAAAATAAATAAAATTAGATATAGGTAAAATTATACATGGGTATATAGTATATACTGGACACCCCAAAGAAAGTATATAGTGCTTCTACTCGTTCAAAAGAGCCTGAAATAAGAAAGAAATTGTCAACTGAGTTAGGCTATAGGAGAAGCAGATTATTTAGATATCTATTTTTTTTTTTTTTAATTGGGTGAACGCTAGGGATATCCCTGCAGGCTGGCATCTTCAGCGATTCCCGAGCCGTTAAAGTCCAGAGGGATTGACGCCTCAATGACCTTAAACCGTAATAAGTATATACACTATATAAGAAAAAGAAAAGTAGCGAAACGCCTCGATTGTAAGTCTTGGATTGTCATTCCTGGTCTCTTCTCTACATCTCAATAACCGGCCCCCGGGGAGATTGCAACGGTCGGCACTTCTTATTTCATATTATAAATTTATAATAGTAGAAGGATATGCAATCAAGCAAATCAAGCCCCGAAAACCTTCTCCTTTCCCTTCTCCCACTGAATTTCGTGTATCTCCCCTCTTTGGACTCCAAGCCGACGAGTTTAAGTGTAAGCTTAGATAGAGAGTGCGAATAGATCAGGATATCGGAGTTGGTTTTTATATCTACTTAATACATCTATATTTATTCATAATACAAATATATTTATTTATATATACGGAGAGTCCTTATCTCGTTCTCTCTTCTAGATGGATTTCCTTTCTATTATCTATTTATACTATAGCTTCCGGCGATCGCGAAGGATATTCTACCGAAGAAGAACAGAGTAGAAATATATTTTATATAAACAACCTCAGTGAGTAGCTTAGTTAGACATAGGTACTCAATACATCAAGTATTTTTTCCCCTTTTCTCAGAAATAAATGGATAATTACTTGGGAATTTTAATTAATTTATTTTATCCTCTTTCTAGTTAATAAATTTTATTTTTTCGTTTTATTTTTATTTTATTTTATCCTTCGGTTCACCTCCACTTTCTCTCGTTTCTTTTTCCTCATTTTCGCACCTTTTTTTTCCCACCGTAAAATAAGTGTAAGTAGGGTTATTGCTTTTTTTCTTTTTTTTTCCAACCCTTAGTCTTCTTTCCCCGTGGACTCTCGCTTCTACCATTCCGTACTATCGCAAAAAAGCCTTAAGTAATAAGCCAAAAAAAAAAAAAAAAAAAAAAAAAAAAAACCGAACAGTTGCGTTTTACCACGGCAAAGTACTGGGTAATAGAATGATAGTGAGTGCAATTGTATACAATAATTCGTTGAAAAGCAAAAAAAAAAAAAAAAAAAAAGGAAATATAGGTAATAGGAAATATAATAACAACGATAATAATAAACGAAATATATAATACAAAAGTAATAATCGAACGTTTGTTCCTGTTGGGGATAGAGTCTTCTTAGCGTCCAAAAGCCGACCGTTCTCGATTCTCAGGATCATATATCTTAGTCCTCCCCAGGAACCATCTCAGGATTCTGTTTCTTCTTCCTCTTCTTCCTTCTCTTTATTCACTTCTTTTTGAAAGAGATATTATCATCATTTTTTTTTTCTCATTTTATTCCCCCTCTTCTCCCCCTCCTTCCATTCATTCATTTCGTTTTTCTTTTTCCTTTCTTTTTTTCTCTTCTCGATCTCTTCTTCCCCTCTTCTCTTTTGGCTTTGGGATTCGTTCGTCGTCTATATAGCGATTTAAAAGCAGCTACGTTCGTTCCTTTTGCGACTAAGCACACCACTAAAGTGAGCGCTTCACTCTTTCCATTCCAGTCCTTGCTTTTCTCTCTTTGATTAGTTTCGAAGCTACAAAAGAATCGCGCATACTTTTCATATATCATACATTCTCCTTCCCTTGTTTGAAAATCAAGGAGAGAAAAAAAAAAAGACACTACTACAATACCCTCATTCACCACACGAGATATTCCAAACAACCCGGTGTTCTTGTTTCCCAATTTACAACAAACTCGATAAATATAATTTGTAGCCCGGAGCTCTCTTTCCTATCACATATTTTGCACATATTACTCAAAATTGGCGGGTTCTTCGAAGAGAACAGTGATTAACATAGGCCTCTCTCTCTAGACGAAGGGACGCACTATTCACGGCCTTTTTCTTTCCTTTTATATCTGGTACATATTTGAACGATTCGCTGGAAGAAGTGTAGAAGCATATAAACTTTTAAAAATCAGGAGGATTTTTCTTTCTTTCTTTCTTTCCCATCTCGTTATAGACAAAAGTTCGTATAAAAGAAGAGGAGAGAGAAAAGAAATACATAATATTCTGGATCTTGTTACGTATTGGTAGATATGGAAACGGTTACTCAGCATCAGCAGCAAGACGGGCTGTTCATAACGGCTCAATGGGTCCCAGTAGACTTGACAAATTTACCAGTCTGCACAACGCCATCGGATGAATTTGTATACAGTCTTGCAGGGGCAACGACCGCCATGCCAGTGGGTTTTAGGATCACCTCCGGTCCGCCAACACTCTGTTTCTGCTCCACCTACTACATCATACTTTGCCCCTGTCCCTCAGTGGGAAAATGTTTCGTCGCCTGCTGGCGCACCCCCGCCGAATACTTTCCTGCCTCCTACGACTCTCCCTGGTTCCACGGGAGGGACAACATCAAAGTCATCAGACGGTGCTACGACGAGCACAAAGTCAAGCAACCCTCGCGTACACTCACCGACGCTGACAGGCGTAGGATGTGTTTGTATCACGAGGAAAATCCCACTGTTAAACAGACGGAAATAGGCGCAATGTTTGGAGTCGAGCGGAGGTAAAAAAGGCCCACCCCTTACGTTTATACAGCGATGTTCCCGTGTTGTACTAATCACCTTTTTTTTTTTTTTCTTTTTTTTAGTACTGTATCGAAAGTTCTCCGTCAGAAAGAGAAATATCTATTCCCTGACGATGGTAGCAAATCTCCTATCAAGAGATCGAAGGAAAGTTTCCCGACATAGAACGTGCTCTGTCAAACTGGGCAAAGAATAGCCGGAAACACGCGTTTCTTTAACAGATAATATGATACGGAAAAGGCAAGGTACTTTGCGCATAGTTGTGGTGTATCGGAAAGCCAGTTCAAGTCTCAAATTCTCAGTGGTTGGAAAAGTTCAAGACAAAGAACAATATACAAACCAAAGCCACCGTTACGAGTCAACGACGGACGCAGAGAGGTTGTCTCGCCTAGCAGTGTGTTACCCACTCCCGGAAGCTCAATTTCGGTTATCACTCCCATGACTCCGGATGCATATGGCTCACCCATGTCTGCGTGCCGAAGCCAGGATAGTCACTGCACCGACGGACCCGACGGGTATTTCGAGATCGGAAACTATAAGGCTGCTCATGCTTCAAGCACTGCATCTTTGCCCGGCGCATATGTTGATCAGCTAGGTTGCCGCTCTGCTTACTCGACTGTGCCTGCGAGCCCGAATTCCCTTTTTTTACCCCAACGGATGGTGTCACACCTCCCATCTTTCTGGGCCAAACTGGTCGATTGCCCCGCTCCACCAACGACCCCGATCCCACTCTTTCCCTCTCATCTCCGTCGACGCTTCTTACATTTCCCCATGCTCCTCTGAGGCACCAACGCCGAAGTATCAAACTTCATGCGCCATGCTCGCCTCCGGATCCCTTGCTGCGTCTCCTATCCCGAGGAAGGACCCATCACATTAGCGAAGCCTCCGAGAGGATATTGGCCGGGGACTCAGCCTTTCCTTCTCCTAGCCTTATCCAGCCGTCAAGGAGGATGCTCACAGGCATTGGAAGTTGTGATGTCGTTTCTAAGGCAGCAACCGATGGGTTATGCTGAAGCCGAAGATTTTGCAACAGTGGGAAAACTCATGGGAAGAATCAATATGGACGCAGCGTTGTCGATCAGGTGATGAACCACAGTCCAGTTGCCCTGGATATGGCTGACACCCCAAGTCAAGACTCCGTTAAACAATTTTCTTGATTTCACACCCCACGCACCTCCAAAACCAAAAAAAAAAAAAAGGTTTGCATTCAAAAATAATAGTTTTGGTAAATGTAAATGTTTTGCTTTTTTTCTCGCATGTTCCTTATTTTGAGTTGCACTCACAAAATATTATTTTCTGCTCGCAATGTATTTATATATTGATTATGTTTCATTCATCTCTCTTCTCGTTTACCTGTATTTTCCATATCTCATTTTTCCCTTTCTTTTCATTTGTGCGGCGCCAGGATAAGTTCAGAAAAAGAAGTGCATTTCTTTCTTTTATTTTATTCGTCTCTTTTATGGTGAGGATGTTTGATAACTTTGATCTTTTTCGTTGCTGCTTCTGTTTTTTTTTTTTTCGTACAGTTGAAAAGAAAGGGAATTTTTCTATCATTTTGCTGCTATAGCTACTCGAGTATCACTAAGTATCCCGTTCATTTTTTATGATTTATTTCATAATATTATACTTTTCGTGTATAAGAAAAAAAAAATTTTTTTCCCGCTTTTATATTAGCTCTTTTTCTCTCGCTTCTCAATCTCTAGCTATCTCCTTGAAAGCTACCTCCTTCGCAAGGTATTCTGCTATTATCTCAATTAATTCAGCTAGTCTATTATTCAAGCACTCTAGCAATTACCTATTTCTTATTCAAAAAAAAAAAAAGCACTGAAAAGTACAAAGAAATATAAATAAATACAGTGAGCTCTGAGAAATATATTAAGGTTAACGAATTCGAGAATTAGAGAAAACGAAATTAAGGTATTGCGCTATCATCCACCAGCGATAACGTTTACAATTTAGCTAACCGACGCGCGATATCAGTAATCTATCTTAAAAGCTAAAGGCCCTATCAGATATACTTGACAGAGATCAAATTTCCCTTTCCCCCCTTTCACCTTCTATTCCCGTTGTTCGCCTCAAATTATCTTCCTGTATCCCCACGAGGCCAGAAAGAGTGCACACCTTTGCATGCGTGCATCGTACAGCATATAAAGAGTATCCACCACAGGTTATAGACGCGCACGGTATTGAACAAACTTAATACTTCGTTACATCGTTAGTTTTAAGGGACATGCTCTCGTTATAGCAACAATATATCTCTGCTTCACTTCGGCAGCTTCCTTTGGAGCTTTGGGAATCTATAAAAAGCTAAAACAGACGATAGAGCTGTGGGGTTATATCTCTCTTGATTTTTTTTTCTTTTCTTTTTTTCTTTCTTTAGAGCACATTGAGGTTTTTTTTTTTTTTTAGGGTGTCGTCCACCACTGCCTTCATGCAAGTTCACCCGTTTCGTCACAATGAAGACGTTCTTTTTGAAACAAGCCTTTTTTAACGAGTGCGACTTACTAGCTATGAGGTTTTAACACCTAGACATTGTTGGAGAAGAGGGAAAGCTTTCGCTTGAATATTTAACAGTAGTGTGTAAATATATCTCTTGAATAAGTCAGAGTAGATTAAAGCAGGTCAGATTAACGCAGGTATCTAAAAGAAGCACAACCACTTACCGTATACCGCGGCCGTTTTAATCTACTTATTCGAATTTATACTTATTTGGTTTATTTATTCCTATCCTCTTTTTTTTTTTTATATACTGTTTTAATTTTTTCTTGTTTTAATTTCTTTGAAATATAAATTTCAGGCACTCTCTCTCTCTCTCTTTTTTTTTTTTTTTTTTTTTTTGTGTTCATCAAAATAAAGGAGTATTATTATATCCCACTTTTGGAATATTCTTCTCCCTTGGACGTTTTGACAGGCGCCTATTCATATCTTTTCATTCGTGGCAGTTCAAACTTCTTGCATTGCCCTGTCCCAAAATACCCTTAACGAGCTTCCCACTTCACTGAAGATAAAGAACAAAAAATATCATTTGTATAAACAGAATAGGACAGAACCCAGAGACAGGACACCACTAATAGCGCTGACAACCGGAACATTGTCTACATGGGGGGAACCAACTTTTTTTCTTTTATTAGCCATGTCTATAACGGAACATCTCCCCCCTTTCAACCCCCGAAATGCCTTCATTGCGCATCGATGAAAGCTATGGGTGTATTGGAACTCGTCGACATTGGTTCATGGAGAGAAAAATCCTCTCTTTTCTCAAATCTCGTCAGTTTTCAACCCGCAGATAAGTTTCTGCCTTTTCAAATGCATGCGTGGGATGAAGAGGGTTCTCAATTACTTAGATATTACTGGTCCAATTCATTGCCTTCTTCGTCCACCCATCGCTTCGCTCTTTCGTAGTGATTTCTATTTTTTTTTTTACCGTCCTGAGCGAGCTTTATGTGATAGAAGTGCAGTTCAATTTATTTATTTAATTTTTTTTTCTCAAGTATTCTTGCGAAATCTAATCAGTCATGCTTTCTTGTCTTTCGTGAAATCGTGTCTTTGGACGGTCGACGTATCAACACAAATACTTGTCGAAGTTCAACTTCCACACGATTTTTTTTTTTTTTTTTAGCCCCCCTTGCAATCGCTGAGGAACTATTATCCAGGATATTCCTACCCTCCCCCGGGTTCCCTTGATAGATTTGAAACATACTATTGTCAAAAGACGGGAAGCGATTTTTATTCTTATTTTAACCATCACTTCACAAATGATTGTTAATCCGGTAATCTTCGATTAAGGTTTTTTTTGCCAAAATTGCATGGGTAAAAGTATTTTCCCTTCGCGATCGTCACATCTACCAAGTACGAGTTTAATTCGTCGTTATATTCAATTCATTCAATTCAGATGCTAGTCATGGTCTCGGACCAGACTGTTAGATCTCCCGTTCCCCAGAGCGAGAGCAAAAAGCCTGAATAGAGATGCGCTACTTTTTTTTTTGTCAAGAATCAATAGCAAAAAGACCGCAATCGCGCAGTCCCTTTTTTTTTAAAAAAATATATATATATATATATGTATTGCAAACTCTATTTAGCTTCCTTGGTTCAAATAGGGCCGACCGCACCTTCGAAGGGAACCAAAATATCCTTGATTTTTCTTTTCGCGCCATGAACGTCCAATTCAGGTGAAATTTCATGGCTTTTGGTGCCCGTGGAATATAACTGATTGGGGATATCCAAATCCAGAAGTTTCATCGAGAAAAGGAAAGCTCAAAAGTGGAAGAGGGGTGGGAACTGGGAAGAGGCGAAGTTTTGGAGGGGGTGGGCTGGCCGCTGGCAGTAGGAGAAGAGAATAGCGTGAAGTCACAGAGGACATCCCCCCCCCCCCCATACGTCTAAGCCATAGAAGGCAAAATGGAGGGGCATAAGACGGCGATGATCTAGAATGGACCTCGACGAAGGGTGAAGGATAGCAAGGGGAAAGATAGAGAGTTTCCATTCAATGAGCAGGCGAATGGTTCTTCGTTCTTAGGATCTATTATGAGGTCTTTGCAAATAGTGTCGACCGGTAAATAACCCTCGCTGGAACATCATTCTCCCCCTGCAAACATAGTAGCAATACGGTATGAAGGAACTCCGACTGGGCCCGCCATCGGCCTGGAATGTTTAGAGGCACAAAAAAAAAAAAAAAGGCTCAGAAAACGCTCAAAGAACAGATAATCTAGGATGGAACTGTCCGGGTGTTGGTGAAGAACATAGCGTACAAGTTAATTTTCCAACGGGAATCTTTGTGAAAAGAAGGAAAGCCTAGGGACAAAAAATAACCCTTATCAGACCGCTTAACTTTCTTTCTCTCTTTTTTTTTTTTTTTTTTTTTTTGGAGGGTTCTTGATCATCAGTTTCAACTTTCGGACAGAAAAGTTGAAGACATACAGCCCGTCGACTTTTAAATTTTGATTCTACCCAATCTCCAAGCACTGCACTGTTGGGCTATATTAACTTGTAACGATTCGCGAAAGCGTTCATAGGAGGTTGATGGTCATCCGAAAGATTGAACGAAGCTGTACTTCAGGATGTTCGTATACGGGCGTCTTTGAGCTGACCAGGGGACTCATCAACAAGTTCAGGAGGAGTCGTGCCACGATCAGGTCGAGCAAATGGTACACTAGATGCTTATTGCAGGTGCGCGACTTTAGGAATGCCAAAAACTCGCTGATTTCCCTCAACTGCTCCCGCTTCGTCGGTGGAAGTATATGGACTTTACTGCTTCTATGATTTGGTGAGGCGTCGTAAGTATTATTTTACTTATTTATCCAGAAGTAGTTCTAGATTGTGAAATAAAGGTTAAAAGGTAGTGGATATAACTTACGAGGAACGAATTGCCATATTGCCTCCTCGCTCTCCGCTGGATCAAGGTCTTTTCCGCCTCCGTAGGTGGATTTTGAGAGGGACTGAGCGCATCGTTGGGAAATAGCGCTTCTCGAGCAATGCGAAGAATCTGGACAACAAGTTCCTCGCGAACGACAACTTGCTGGAACGTGTCCGAGAGTAGCCTACATTCAACCGTTATTTGACGTTAATCTCCGCTGTCTCCTCTCGATTCTCTTTTACTATTTTTGTAAACAGTAACACTCGGGACACAACACTCACCGATCCATCCAGGATCCAGGCTCCTTAAAGCAAAGAGGATAAGACACGAACTGCAAACCCCAACAACCCAGGGCTGCCTCTGATCTAGTGACGTTATAGTCTTCAAGCATCGAAAAATGGACATATTAAGTATCGACTTGTTCCGGCGTATATTTCCACCGCTAGGTGAGCCATTTTGTATGAATGAGAAGACCTGACCACCCACGAACTTCGCCACCTTTCCAAGACTTGCGGAGAACGAGTAGATCGAGTCTAGCCTATCCACAACGTACGAGAAAACAGACGACAAACGGAGGACCGTTCTCCACGCCGCCGACATATTTTTCGGCCGCATTGCTAACAACGGGCTGCGGGGCCGGTTGTAACGGTGCAGGGTTACTATTAAAGAGATTAAATATCTATTTAATATTAATAGTATAATTAATAGCAATCAAATAGCATTAGTTAGGGCGTAACGAATAGAGTAAGAAAATGAGATGAAATTGGAAAGGGCAATCTAACAAAAAGGCAGCCTGGAAGGAAAAAACCGGCTAAAGTGATGTTTAATATTATGACGATAATAGCCGTATTACGGTTTGAAAGCATACGACGTACCTTCCCAACGAGTTCAAACAGGATATGTGGCTCGCTAAGCTTCTCGACGACATTCCATAGGACGAGACTGGACAGGATCTCCCTCACGAGTGACCTCTCGCAGTCTGACTGAAGATCTTCAGTCGGTAATAGGACCGATAATATTCCGGTTCCGACGAGTTTCAAATATAAATGCTCACTCTCCGGAGGCGATGACAGGCCGGGTGGGTTGGATATTATGGAATATATCGTTGACTGTCGCATATGGGGAGAATGACGTTGACTGCCTCTCCCTGGCAAGTCTGTAATCTTCATTTTATCCGCAATTTGAAAACCAAACGGCCGTTGGCAAGTTCGTTAAGCCTAAATTATATATTCAAGCGGGGAAAAGGAAAAGAAAAAGAAAAAAGGGATTGAGGGAAAATAATAATAATAATATAGCGTGTATACCTTTGATATGATTCTCGAGTAGCGCCGGAGCTCATCGAGGAATAAGGTTTCAAGGTCGATCTAATAGTTATATTTCCGTTAAATACAACCCTCTCGATAATAAATAGACGAAGAGTCCTTCAAGGAAAAGCACACTCACCCTGCGCAGGCGCTGTCCAGGGATCGCGTACAGTGTGCAAGTAATTGAACTATCTCTTCCACGAACTCGTTGTCTGTAGTGATTTTCTGGTACCAGGCGTACACGAAATCTCTGTTTAACAAATTGAAAGATAGAAGATCAGTTTTCACGTCCCTAAAGAGAATTGCGGTTGTGCCTGGCGGAATAACTCATTGTATTAAGTTAATAATCTCTGATAACGTTGTTTGTTCCTGTCCTGGGCTTGCAATTATTCCTCTTCTCTCTTTGTTCATATTAAAGCCCTCCCCCTTCCCACCCCAAAAGAAAAGGCCTCACAGCAATTTACTGCATATTATTGCTATGAAGGAGTAAAGTTCCACATCCACAGCGGAAGAGCTCGTTAGTGCGGGGAGAATCTCCTCGATTGGTGTATTCGGCGGTGACTTTGTGCAAAGTACCCTTCGTATCAAGGCGATGTTTTGTTTGCTGGCTGGCCGGTCACGGTCGCCCTTGCAGGGACCGCCGATA
Organism: Pezizomycotina sp. ARF18; assembly: GCA_002224055.1. Lineage (NCBI taxonomy): Eukaryota > Fungi > Ascomycota > Pezizomycotina sp. ARF18. The sequence goes on from AZLU01000025.1 coordinate 136,052, forward strand.
ACAACGGCGGGGAAGGGAGCCTGTCCACGGTAGCGGCGACAGCAATCGCGCTACCGTCGCTCCTCGACCTTGTGTGGCCCATCAAGGCTGTCTGGATAACAGTTTTAAAGGTAGTCCACAGGAACACTTGTTGTTTTCGATCTTCGTCATGCGGCGAACTGGGTTTTCAAAGAGAAGACATGAGTTCTGCATGAGAAAGCGACAGGCTAGAGGCGGAAAGAGAATCTTAAATGTGCGTCATGACTTAAGCTGTCGAATACCCATTACATTTTTTTTTTTTCCGAGTGATCAAAATGGTAGCAAAATTAAACAAAAAAAGAAAGATAGAAGGTAAAAAAAAAAAAAAAACAAAAAAAAAAAAAAACTGATACTTACTACTGTACTCGTTTTAGTGTAGATGGACAAATACTTAAGTAACTATAAAATAAAAACAAAAACAAAGAATAATAAGATACGGAGGATGATGGTATAGAGGGGAAGGGAGAAAGGGGACGTACGTTACACACTTATTTGGTGCGATATTATGGTCATTATTATTTTTTTCATTTTAATCGAGACCCCATATCAACCAAGGCCCCTCTTCTTTCTATTATTCTTTCTTCTTCCATCCACGGATCTATCCATCTCTGCTGAATATCACTATTATTATCTTCGCGCGTGACGGACATCTGTAAGGTAAGACGGAGCTCGGCAGTCTGCTGCCTTCAAGTAGGTCTAGGGGTGGATCCTCGTAAGGAGACTAGTAGTTAAATAAAATTTGCTTTTTGCCCGCCTTACTTTGCTTTTGTGCTATTTATTTTCCCTGTCTCCCTTCCTCTTATCTCATGCTCCCTTATCGCGTGATTGCACATTTTGACGAATTCATGAGAATAGTAAGTAAGTAATTATCGGAGGAGGAGGAGGAGGAGGAGGAGACCCATCAACATGCAAATGCCTTAGCAAACATCTCATCTGACACCCTCCCTTATACAAACACACACACCTGCAAACATCGGATTAACACTATATTATTATTCTATTATTGTGTTCTATTATTACTTTAAGATATAATAAAAATCTCATTTTTCGGACAAAGAGTATATTATTCTATCAATCACAGTTCTCTCCCGGCTTCATCTACTTTTTTTTTTACCACTTACATAGCGCAGAGAACCAACTTTCAATAGCGTTTTCAATCCTACCGTTCACTTTGGTCTTGAAGCTTTTGTGTGGGGTCACTGGGTCACGACATCCGGCTATTCGATGGAAGTATAAGATCTCGAAACACACAGCGTTAATTCAAAGACGTCCGAGATCGCTAAAATCTACCCTGAAGAGGATAAAGTAGAGCTATTCGGAAGACGAGGGTAGAAATTACGCGGATAACGCTTAAGCTTACTGCCACCTCCGAGCTGATCTCCAATCTGTAACTTAACTGGACTACGGGCAATCTAAAGGCCGGAAGAGGGAAAAGGGTCGAAATATAATAGTGCTTTTTCTTCTCTTAAATACAAAGCATGCAGGACAATGCTGGTACGCCAATCGCGGCGGGAGCCGCTGTAGCGAGAGCAGGGCATAGAAAGCGTTTGCTAAACGGCTCTCGGGCATGGCATCATCTTCCTCGCCGCAGCTCAATATTGACGCCAAGGTTACCGCTCACAGGAAGCTGCAAACTCTTGCATTTGTTTTACGGACCGCCAAACCATAAAAACATCGGAGCAGAGATTGGGACAGAAAGATGGATTGGTCCGGCTGATTGAGCTTGAACTTCCGCTTTCACCTACTGCTCGCAGCGGCGAGCTATGCGGTTCCAGAAGCCATGCTGGCGTGACTCACAAGCAGACATCTCAGCCTCCACAGCCGGTAGACTTTCTGAAGAGTCTTCCTCCGGAGCTCCGAATACATGTTCTAGGCTTTCTAGAGCTGGAGGAGTTGGTCAGGTGCTCTGCTGTATGACTCCCAAAATGATATATATATATATATTTATATGAGAGGCTAATGATCAAATACCACACGCAGGTCAGCAAACTTTGGAGAAACCTTTGCTTTGATGGTCAACTATGGTCCGACTTGGAAACCCGAAACTTCTACAAGAAGATACCGGCGGAGCAATTAAGCAAGATTATATCTTCGAGTGGACCGTTCATTCGATTCCTCGACCTAACGTTAGTTTAAGAAAGAGATGCATCCTTCCTTAGGTTTATGCTAAATACCATTTTTTTACTAACGAGACGAGTATCTGTAGTGGTTGTGTCCAGCTTCAGAATGATTTTTCGGCTATTACATCCGCTTGCAAGAACTGCTGGCAGTATCCGTGGAGGGTGCCTACTGGAGAAGCCGAATGTTCACAGACTGCTTGCCGGAAATACAAATCTTGTGCTCCTCAACCTCTCACGGCTGACCTCCGTGACGAACGCAACCTGCAGGCACATTTCGGAGTCCTGCAAGAACCTCAAGTCGCTTAACATTTCCTACTGCATGAACATAGACGGTCGCGGGCTCCGGAAGATACTGGACAACTGCAAATCTGTTACCGATTTGAGGGCGTCAGAGTGCCGCGGGCTCGACGACCCGCTAACGCTCGAAGCGCTGCACAACACGACAAAGCTGAGGGTCCTGTTCGTAGCCGGCTGTGATTCGTTGACGGACGAATCCGTGCGGATAATAGTTGAGGGCCTAGACCCAGAAATCGACCCGCTGACGAACAAATCCATCGCGCCACCGCGGGCGCTAAAGCAGCTGGATCTGAGCAGGTGCACGGAGCTGACTGATCAAGCCCTCGTATACCTTGCCGACCGCGTTCCGACCTCGAGGGTCTGGATTTAGGACGAGTATCGAATATAACAGACGCGGGTCTGTTGAAGCTTATCCCGACGGTGCCGAAGCTCAGCCATCTCGACCTGGAGGAGTGTGCTGCGGTCTCGGATGCAACGCTCGTGGAGCTCGCAAAGGCATCTTGTTCTAGGAAGCTGAAACATATTCAACTGTCATTCTGCGAGGGCATATCTGATGCTGGTCTTATCACGCTAGTTAAGTGTTGCGAAAGGCTTAGGAATATTGAGCTTGATAACAGTAAGACCTAACGCAATCTTTATTTCTAATATATATTATATATTGTGTTGTATACTAATCAAGAGTTTTCTCCACAGCTCGTACCGGTGACCGCTTCCTTGAGGAGGCGACTAGAGCAATCGCAACACGGCGCCTTTTAGAGGGACAGTCCAAGGGAGCCATTGGGTTACGAATAGTTGTCTTCGATTGCATTAACGTGAACTGGACCGGCGTTAAAAATGTTCTCCAAATCAATACGGAGACACTGACGAAGGCCAACGAAGCCGACCAGCAGGATTATGCATCGCAGGTCGTCCAGTTGAAATGCTTCCACGAGTGGCAGCAGACGGTAGACGAGATCACGAAGAGGATGCTTACGGGCAACGGTACGGGTGCGAATAAGATGCTGGTAAAATGGGGGAATTTATGGCTGCTAACGAGGAGCCTGCGACAAACGGAACGCGGAGGCGAAGGAGAGAGCGAGGGAAGCTGCCGGTTTGGTCGATGATGACTTTCCGGGGCGGCGCCGTAGAGGGCGAGGTACCGGATGTACCATCATGTGAACACAATACGTTTGGGAACATGAGAGGAACTAGCTGGCATCTAGTTTTTGATATACACCCTCCCCTGTTCTAGGAGCCTTTGGCTTCTTTTGATTAGAAGCCAGGACTCTTTTGGGTAAATTCTAGTTGGTAATTGCTCTGTTTTCAGACTCTATTCGTTATTTGCATTCGTATACTACTATTTATTTCCATTGCACATTGGCACTTTTTGAAACAATAGTTTTTTTCGTGGTTAAAGTATGGATGTGTGGTATTTTGTTATAGCTTGGTGGATTTGTCTCTCAAAGGCGTTCGATCTTTAATGTTCTACAGGCTCCGTGCAAAATTGAAGTCCTGCCAGGAGCCTGTGTCGAATTTGGTACTATATAGTTCATGTCATTGACGAATAGAGACCATGATTATAAACCTCAGCAGTCCGGAGATATAGATATATACCAAACTCTGTGAAATAAAATTGCCCATGGTAAGGTGGATTGCCAACTGAACAGATTTTTAATATACGTATCAATAATAAGGTATTGATCAGCTCCACGAAAACCCAACCTGTATCAATCAACAGGCCTGATAAAATAAGAATTGGTCTAATTATGTGCAGTTTCAAATCAGATGCAGAAGTAGGAAAAATATGTGTACATCCAAACGAATACGCTTTAAAGTCGCGAAAAAACAATTTTATTTAACGCCAAGAAGGTTTGGTTAAAATCCAAAAAAGAGGCAATGGACTCAATCGTCATCATCCCCCAGGATGCCCTTTAACCATTTTGGTTTGGCTAGACCGCTGCCGGAGCTGCTACCGCCACCGCCGCCGCCGCTACCACCCATACCGTTATCCGGATTGAGCCACTTTGGCTTCTTGAACGCGTCGTTCATCCATTTAGGCTTATCGGCGGTATCTATAGTGTTCTTGACGCGGTGGAAGAAGCTTCAAATGCGCCTTCTTCTTCCTCTTCGTCGTCGGACGGTTGTATTCCCGTGTCGAGTCGCGCGTCGCGGACTCGCTGAGACGGTGGCGGCGGCGCTGTTATTGAAGGCTGCGAGCGTGCGAGATTCTGTGTAGTACCGAGCTGGGGCGAAAGCGGACGCCGAGGGGAGAGCAGCGTGGGCGACGGGTCCAGAAGGTCACCGGGGTCCGTGTTCAATGCAGGCCCTCGTGGCGCTCTAGTTGAAGCTCCGGCCCTGAAATAATTGGTGCGGAGTTGGTGCCGCCAATGTCTCTATCTATATTTGGGTTGTTAGTAGGTGCGTCTAACACGAAATTGATACTTATAGAATGAGAGTTCATACCGATCAAGTCACGGCCTTCGCGCCAACCCCAGCGAGGCCGAACAGGTCTCCTCTTCTTCGTCCATGACGTCGTAGCCGAAGCCGAACCAATCCTTGACCTTTCCGTACAGGTTGAACAGGGTCGCGCATACAGGAAGTAGGACCAAGATTGGAACCACGTATTGAAACCTTCGGTCAAAATGATGTGCTGGCCAAGAAACTTGTAGAACATGGATGCCTCCTTGGTCTTCGATGCATAAACTCCAAAAAGTTGAACGATAACGGGACGGTCAACCTGCAAGCATACGAGGCGTAGAAACAGGCGGCAGATCCGGGGGTTCGCCGTCTGACGAGGCGTAGCTACCCATAGTTTGAGATCGCTTAGGGAGTTATACGCCGCGATACACATGTAGCCAATCCACATCGACGATATCATCTGTCCTGCGAATCCAACAGTACCTATGTCACTAGATGGGTGGTGGACAACCGTGAGGCCGATGATGGAAAGCTTGTTTAGGAGGCTTTTGTTGACGTGGATAATTTCGGACCAGAGAATTCCGGCTGAGAGGCAGACGAGGATACCACCGAGAGCACGTCTCAGCTGCGGAACCATATAGTAGTGCAGCATGTACCGCGCATACGGAGGCAGTAGGGAAAGTTTGTTGAACCAGGGAACTACGGAGTGGGGGTTGGGCCGGAAAACGAGCTTCTTTGACGCTGCGGAATCTAGAACCGCCTGAGTGTCCACAGCAGCGCGTACCAGTGAATCCCATTCGGCCGAGTACCTCGCTCTTTTATGCGTAGCAAGTCGGAGCCGTCTCGTAAGCGAAGCTAGATATTGTTCGGATATTACTTCCGGCATGGGCGACCTCGACCTGGACCTTGCAGCGCTGAAAGCAGCGGAGTTTTGCAGCGAGCTTTCGGCAGCTGCAGAGTATCCACCAGTTCCTCTACCCACTCCTGGAACTCGGGAGCGCTATTATGACACTTCCTCCGCGCGGCCACAACTTCCCTCTCCACTTGTTCCAGCTTCTCCGTCGCTTGCTGTAGGTCGTCGTGAACCCTGGGCGCTTTCCTCTGTAGCCGTTTTAAGCGCTCGGCGATCGCAGCGTCCCGGAATAATTGTCTTGGTATCGCTACAAGTCCGTGACCCATCAGGTAAACCGCAAGGAGGAGTGCATAGCAGTATGAGATGACATGACAAGCGACTTGATGTTTGTTAGGCTAAGGCCGGCCTTAAATATGAGGTACAGGAACCCAAGGATGCCGATGCTGAGGCCGATAAGGTAGAATTTGAGGTTCTCGCGGATTGCTTCGGCGAAACGTTTCTCGGGGGAGCGATAGCCTGAGTCGCAGAAGGATTGCAAAAGGGGGAGCATAGACCTACGAATATGTAAAAAGAATGGGTATATTAGAAACTTCGTTGCCGAATTTTCTCATCCGAGAAAAGGGGGGAGGGAAAAATAATTCAAAATCATCGTAGCTAATAGGTATTCGAGTTCGTACCAGGTCAGAACGAAACAGAGCCAGTACGAAATCCTCCATGCTATCAACAAAACTCTGTCGGGGAGGACGACCCCACGGGAGCCATCGGCATCGTCACTTCGACTGCTGCTGGCGAGATCTATCGGCACTAGTATAATCATCGAGCAAGGTATAACGAGCGCCAGGAAAACCGGCACTAGTAGGTACTGCGGTGTCGTTCGTAGGGGTAGTAGTATCTCAGAGCCATCAGCGCGAACAAGACTATGCCCGCCAGGCTCAGAAGAGCCAGCAAGTCTGACCCTACGGCCATAATGGACGGCCTGGGTTCTTATCGCTGAGCCGTTAATCTTGGATAAGTATGAATAAACAATAGATCTAGATATGATGACTAGAATACTAGTAGCGATGAAAAGATGTGATAAATATCTCGTGATGAATGATATAGAGATAAAGGAGAAAGACAGAGAGTGTTGGATCGAAGGAAAGGGTTTTGGGGACCCGTAATACGCTCTGTTTTAGGGCTGTGTATATATGTAGAATGTAACATCATACGCCCACTCCAAAAAGGCTGAAAACGGGAAGCGGAAGGTCCCGAGACCTTTTTGGAATAATGATGACTAAGCCAAGTGAAGTCAAAGAGGACTATTAATTTTTGTTTGTTTATCGATTGCAAATCACAGACCAGTAGTAAGTAGTAATCTCCTGACCTTCTAGAGCACTTCCTCTCCGGTGCCAACTGAGCTTTCATTACTACGTTATATACTTATCTAGCTCTAGTGTATAATGAATAAGTAAATGTAAAATCTGAATAACTACCTACTTGTAGGTATATACTTTACGACTGCCCACAGGTTTGAGGCCCACACTTGGTAACATCAGTGTGAGCAAATTTTTATTTATACCCTTGGTTATGAACGCTCGATGCGAGGACATTGGATCCTATAACTACAAGCCACAGAAAACTATCTAGCAAATAATTTATAAACGGCTTCTAGAGAGGTTAATGAGAGGTATTATACTTCAAGATAGCGGATTTTCTGTACTTTGATCAATATCTACTTATACAAATACTATAGTCTATACGTGTATGTGCTGGATAAAATCTCAATCGGTAGATTAAAAAAAACGGTGGCAGAATAGATACCTTTGTGCATGCGCTACTTTCTTAACTTTTCCTCCTTGATGAAAAGACTGCATATGATGCATAGGATAGCGAGCGCAGCGGAGAATAGGAAGGGAAACCTTACAGATTTCTCGTAGCTGTTGACGATAACTTCTTTGATGTTGTCTGGCAAGGTTTTCAAGAAATCCAATGACTCCGTCGCCTTTCGGACATAGCCGTCGATATCTCCTTCCTCTACTCGTCCCCTTAACTCCTTCCGTAAAGTAGATCTGAGGACAATTTGAAGTATGAAAGAGCTTATGGATACTCCCAAGACTGAGCCTAGGGACCGGAAAAGATAACTGACAGCTGTAGCAATAGCTTGATCCTCGGGACCAGCACGTGCAATCTTCTCACATTAGTCTTAGAAGCTACATATATCTTGCTAAGGAAAAAAAAACAACATACCATTGCAATCAAAGTAGAGGTAACTCCTACACCTCCACCAAAACCCGTTCACAGCCAGACCGCATTCGATTGCTGCAAAGCTCCTATGGCCAAAACTCCCGTTCCTAGAATAATAGGAATTGTAGCTAGAAACAAGAAAACATAAGCACTGACGGTGAGCCAGTAATAACGGCCGGTATTTTGCATTATAAGTCCCCCGATACCGAGCCTGTAACACTGCCGACTATTGGCAGGGATGAGGCGAGAACCCGAAGATTTTGCGTTCAATCCAGCTACTGCTTGGAAGTACAATGGTACATAAAACATGATACTAAATAAACTTCCGAACTGTAATAGGTTGCAGATATCTGCGAAGGAAAGAAGGATGTTAGCGCAGGTAAAAATGCATGTCGCTGTTGGAGGGGTGACAAGTAGCAACGTACAGCTTGCTAGAAGGGACTTGTCTGCGACGATCCTCATGGGCGCAAAAGGTTCAATCGCGATTTTCGCCTCCACGAACCAAAACACTACGAAGAGCATAAGGCCAAGCGGTAGCGTAAGAAACATGACCATACGGCTAGTCACCCTGGTCAAACTGGTCCCTGCGTACTCCAACCCGACTAGGATACAGAGAACAGATGATACAAGAATTATAGCACCTCCAAAGTCTATCTTGTGCCAGCGACGCCCGATATGGGTCTGGGAGGCAGTTGCAGGAATGCCTATCAAGTAGTTAGCGGCGTGAAGTACCCGCGTATCTTTTTTTTTTTTTTTTTTTTTTTTTCTTGCTCTTTCTCTGTCCCCAAGTCGCAGAAGTCAAGGACCGAACTTACGAATACACACAAAGCGGCGAGCATCGTGAGGGGCACCTGGAACAGAAAAGCCCATCGCCAGCCGTCTCTTCCCAGGTCTGCTAAAATACCGCCAAGTGGCGCACCAGAGGCCGAACCCGTAGCGTATACCAAATTTATGTACCCTTTGAACGAAACACAAGGACATCTTAGCTAAACGACTTTGTGAAAACTAAAGGGGAAATTCGATCGTATAAACGTACCTTGCCAGGCACCGCGCTTTCTCAACGGAATATATCAGACATAAGAATCGAGACAACTGCGGGTGATAAGCGTTAGCTTTCTATAACTAAACGATCAACGGAGCCTTTTTTTTTTTATCCATTTTGCTTTGTTTCAATTGCACTTACCTGTTGTCATCCCTCCGCCTCCAATTCCAGCAATTGCGCGCCAAATGATCAATTCGTTCATCGAGCGGCAAGCCCGCAACCAGCCGATCCAATGGCAAACACCGTATACGCGAATAGAAGGCAGGCTTTACGGCCATACAAATCGGAGAGTTTGCCTGCCGCGGGTTTAAAGTTAGCCTTTGATAAGCGAGACCCGACGTGGTTGAATTTGAATCGCAGCCGGAAAAGGGTTGTCTCACCATAGAGAGGTTGGAATGATGTCGTTGTCATCAGGTACGCAGTAGCGACCATGATGTCTTTTCGAGGGATTGGAAGCTACTTCCAATTCTTCCGTAGCTTGAAACAACGATGGTACTAGATTTCCATGATTTGCATTTTAGCCCTTGTAAACAAATATTTGGAATCGGGATTTCCTTTCTCCCCATTTATGTCTTTTTTTTTCTTTTTTTTTCTCCTGCGATGTAGAATAATTATACGTACGCGTCCATTGCTGCCAAACATACACCAATCATGAGGCCAGGCAAGATCCAGGCCAATTTGACATCGGAAACGACTGGCGTATCGTCATCGGCTCCTCTACCCGCATGGCCTGAAGCGGGTTCCCTCTCAACATTAGCATCTCTTTCCGCGTCGACGGAAGCACCTGGTATCTGCTCCGGTGGTGATACAGCCGGGGTTGTGATAGCGACAGATGCCGAAACACCAGGGTGCGGGTTATCGCATCAGCGACACTCACATCTCCGTTCAGCAGAGGAGTTCTCTCGTCGGATGATATTTGAAAAAAAAAGTAGATTCCTAAGTTCGACGGTCGAAAGGGCAGATTGTACTAAGAGGATTGATACACTGATGGGGGACGTGACAATCAACATCAGAGCCGCGAATCCGACCACGACTACGCGAAAACGTGTGATTCAGATGAGGAAATTACAAAATAATATTGCTATAGTAATCAACCGTAAGAAGACCCTTCAATAGACGAACATGCCATCAAGGAAAGGAGTAAATTATAAATTGGAAGAAACAAAAGGAGGAGAAGAAAAAAGGAAGGGATCAATGAATATATAAGTATACAGGGCATAAGAAAAAGAGAGGCGTATTTGTGTTGGATGCAGTAATCCTTCGTGCACCCGTCTGTCTATACGGGAGCACTCGGTTGGTATTATATTGGCTGCAAAGGAATATATATCCCCCCCCCAAGTTAATGGATGATGTAGCGAAGTAAGAAGGGCAATCCTTTCAGACTGCAGCGACATTCACCCCCACACAAGAACAAAAAGGGACGGTAAGGGGGACGTTTACTGAGTGGGGTAAAGAGCAAGCAAGGGGGGCTTGGTTTGGGTTCGGGGCTTGGGCTGATTTTTCTGATCTCTTTTAGGGAGCAGTGGGCACCAGCGATACCGTATTTGCGCAGATCATCTGGTCGCATCAATCCTCTCTTTCATAAATAATGTGACCTCAGCCAAAATAAAAAAACACCCAACCAAACACTACTATATATATATAATATAAATTCCCCGTATATCCTCCACCCCTCTGTACTTACTAGTAGTATAATAGATATGTATAAAGTGCTTTTTAAACCTTGACGACTATCACTTTATCTGTCTGTCGACGCTCCACTTATCTTACCTACGAGGCGAAGGTGCACAGACCATTTGTGACCGATATATACGAACCGCTCCGCTGCTCTGAACGTAGCAAAGTTTGCGGCGACCTTCCATCAGGATATCTCTCCCATCCAAAAGAGTGCGCTCTGCTCCGACATCCCGTTAAGGTCTCGAGCGATCTTGTTAAGATACTTGGAAGCGCCTTTTCTTTCTTGGAGATGAATCTATCGAAGATGCAAGGTGAGGAGTGTTTCACGCGAGCGGAGCTGCGACACTTTTTTTCTTTTCGGTTACCAAGGTACAGGCTAGTCTCGTCGGACGCTGCGCCGCCAAAAAAAAAAAAAAAAAAAAAAAAAATCGGCGTGCAGATAGCAGAGACGTCCAACGAGAATAGTACAGTAAGACAGGGTCCTAGCCAACATTATCTCTTACCAGGTCACGGTTTCGATACCTATTCGCTACCTACCCTCACTAGCGCGTTGAAGCAAGCTGCTCGGGATACGAAGCAGACTTCTCATCTCACAAGGGCCTGCGGTCTATATGCTGGAAGGTACACACCAGTGGCAAGCATGACACAAGGAGGAAGCGGTAAAATGTTTCCTTCATTGCTGTAAATGTTGTTTACCAGTATACCCATTTGCGTCAAGTTTTGTGTCAAACGCGGAAGGAAAAAAAAAAGACTGCAGTTGACTTGGATTTGCTAAACAAATTATCTCGCTTGTCGGCACCGCGAAAGTAGCTTTCCTACTGCTGCCCGAATATTTCTCCGTCCGCCTTTGTGGATTACATTTTTGAAAGAAACAAAGACAACTGTATGAAAGGACGGGACGACTATCTGCAGCAACTGGAGAACGGGCCTTCCCCGACGGCATTTGAAGATGCAGGAATTGACCCCTGGCAGAGACGACGACGAGGTGTGTTTTAAACTGATCTAAGGCGATATCTTCACGAGAGATTATATCTATATTACTTATTCTAGTCTACGGCGCCTCTCTTCACCTCA
>AZLU01000025.1:149946-171180 GCA_002224055.1 Pezizomycotina sp. ARF18
GGATGTTAGGCGATGACCCGGCAATGAGGAACAGATCCGCATTTGTTTCTGGTTGATGGCGACGAGCGGCGGGCCGGAGGACAGTGGTCTATTTGGAAAAGGGCGGGTGGTGGACAAGCCTCCAGAGACACATTCGATATGGGATTGCTTGGGGAGAAATCCGATCACTAAGTACCACGTTCTGGTACCAAGAAGGGGAATCATAGAACTATATCTAATGTCGTTCCCATGCATTGATCGCCAGCGAAAGCCTTTGCGAAACTATCATAGTCGGCACTTTTTGTAATTTTTTGTATTTCTAGCGCTTTGCTGTTTAACTCTCATGATGGTCCTAGGACATTGTAATATCAGGTTTCATTGCTATAATATACATCTAGAAGGTTTAGACATCGTCGTTTTTCTGATAACATTGACTTATTGCTGCCACTTCTTTCTGTTTCTTTATCTACCATTTGGTGTTTGAGTTTAAGTTCATTCTCATAGTATAAAATTTATTTTATATGGAACTGATTTTGGTGGAGGGGTTTAACCCTAACCTGACCAAAGAGAATTTTTCCGCTTTAGCTTTCCTTAGCTCTCTCAGCACACCCCCCCCCCCCCCCAAAAAAAAAAAAAAAAAAAAAGATTAAGGAAAATAAAAATAAAATAAATAATAAGAAAATAAAATAATAATTAATTCCCTAAATCGCAACTACTGACCACACAACAACCACCACCAACACCGAAATTATAAGGCTATCTTCGAGGAACATCCAGAATCTTAACGCAATACTTAGTCATTACAGACCATAATCTACAACTCAATGGTAAGGACCCGGCCAACTCGTTTTATCAATTAATCGTCGTTCTTGAATTGGCGAGCTAAAAAAAAAAAAAATGTGGGTTACACTATAGTCGGACGGAGAAGAAGTCCCACCGAAGTCCCCGCCGCCGAAGACGAAATCGAGGTGAGCGCCGATGCACTACCGCTAAGGGCTCAGTGTCAGTCGAGGATGCTCTCAGGGCGTCCTCAAGCACGCGCTCATCCACGACGGTCTCGCCCGCGGCCTGAGGGAAGCGTCTAAGGCCTCGACCGCAGGCAGGCGACATGTGCGTCCTCAACGAGTCCTGCGAGGAGGAGGCGTACAGAGAGCTGGTCGAGGCGCTCTGCGCGGAGCACAAGATCCCCCTGATCAAGGTCGGGACGGAAGAAGCTGGAGAGTGGGCTGGACTTTGTACGTCTTTTTTGCTTTCTTTCTTTCCCTACATTGTTGCCAACTCTTATATATATATATATATATTGTGTACAAATATGATAGAGATATAGCTTCCTATTGAAGGTATCAAACTAACAAGAGCGATCGAACCTGTTTTATAGGCACCCTCGACCGCGAAGGAAACGCCGCAAAGTTATAACTGCTCGTGCGTTGTCGTCGCGACTGGGGGGAGGAATCGCAAGAACGCAGCCCTCCTCGATACTTCCAGCCGAAGAAGAAACAAAGAAAAAAAGAATATGACATCCCCGACATTCATTTCGATTTTTATCTTTTTGTAATGGACGCAGATAGTGCATTTTGTTTATTAGATAGGGAAAATTCTTTCGGTCGGGGAAGGGGAAACAAAAAACATAGGAACCATTTTTTCTTTCTTTTTTTTTTTTATATATGGGTTGGGAAAAACGTACATTTTTTTTATACGAGAAACTAATAACGTTGTAATTTAAGGAGGGATAAAAAAAAAAAAAAAAAACGAGGTATCAATAATATGGTACATATTTTCTTTAAAAAAAGAAAGTAATGGTGCTGTTGAATTGCGCGGATGCTTATATGATAAAACTACTCGTAAGGAGCAGCTTTCCTAGGAAGCTGATATATATCCATATTACTATTCTGCCAGAAGGCTCGATATTGCCCATTGCGGTCCCGACTATCCGCCTTACCCTTTGCAAATACGTTGTTACGTCGCGTACAATCTATGCTTTAGAGATAAAGAATATAGTATAATAGTCTCTCTAGAGTCGATATGTCCGCCCAATCTACTCCACTTCCCCATAGCTCCCATCTCCCTCTCACCATACCTCCACATTATAGAATACAGGAATCATTCCCCCGCCCCGCACCTTTCCCTCCAACTTCTCCACGTACCACGCTTACTCAGCACCGCCGTCGCAGCCTGATTAAGCACCACAAAACAACAATAGAACCCACGTTTACGATAATAACTCCCTCCGGAGCAGCCAGCAGCGCGAGCGCCAGGTATATCAGACACTCCGCGGTATAATTCGGCAGACACAGTAGCGGAACAGGAAATGGTCCTGCGGGTTCGGAGCAGGTGTACTTATTCAGCGAGGCGAAGTAGCGTGCGTGCGTCGTGCTGGCATCCGGACGCCATGAAGAGAGCGGGCGGCGAGAATGTGCGTAATCGGGGCGGGCCGATGATAGACATCGGACCTACGTTTGAGAGCGTCATCGCGGGTTCTTTTTTGATGGCCTCTGTAGTTGAAAATCAAGGGATGTAAGATACATTCGATAGTAAATGTATATGTCGTTGGGAGGGAGATCATTATATACCATCTCCGTCGCACACGTAGCGAAAGCCGACCATTACGTAGAACCCGACGCGGAGAGAGTAGATATATTAAGCGGTCCCATCATGCTTAGCGGAGTTTTCGTACCGCTGGATGTACAGTCTGTGATCGTACAGCCTTTGTAGTTGCATTCTCAATCATACCCACATTACCAGCAGGACGCTTTCGTAGCTTTGCCCTCCTCTGCTTGTGTGATTAGAGACGCTTCTTGACCTTCGACGAAGTTCCTTCGATACGAAATTATCCAAAAAGAACTGCAGCACCCTCCCTCCCGATATCTGAACAAGTTCCGAACGTCTGCACGCACAGCGAAATGGGCGTAGAAATGCCAGAACCAAAAGTGCGGCACGCGGATAATTCGTCAGGAGCTCGACGGGCACTTGAGCGGGTTTGAAGAAACGTTTGCTGCTTGAATAACTTCCCCTCCGCTTTTTCGTCTTCCTTCGTCTTTCGTCGACACTGGTGTGCGCATCAGCCTTACGAAGGCGTACAGCTGGACGTCAGGAAGGGCAGGCTGTTTAAGATTAGACCTATAGCTCGCGACGGTAAATGAAAAGGGTTTAAATTAAGTTAGTTATAAACTATGTAGATTTTTCGCAAGACGCGAGGAAAATGAAGGAAAAAAAAAAAAAAAAAAAAAAAAAAAAAAAAAAAAAAAAAAAAGATTTGGGAATTTTTTTTTTTTAAAACGCAACCAGTAGATGCACGGCGAAGAAGTACCGGACGATATCGAAAGCGTGATGTCAGGCTGGACGCGCTGTCATCGTAGAAATCCATCCTTTTTTGGCTACTATTTCAAGGCTGGGGTATGTCAGTCCTTCTACGGATGAGTGTAGGGGAAATGAGCAGATAAGGTCTCTGTAGATTACTTCGGACGGAAATTTTGGGTGTCGTGTTATAATATAAGGAAAAAAAAAAAAAAAAAAAAAAGCGTCGTGCACGGTTTCCAGTCGTGTTGTGTGACCAACAACCTTGTAGACACCACACTAGACTTTACACAGCACGTGAAAATAATTGCAGAAGGGTAAGCACTACTATCGATACTTTTAGACCTTATCTACGACGGAGAGAAA
Organism: Pezizomycotina sp. ARF18; assembly: GCA_002224055.1. NCBI lineage: Eukaryota > Fungi > Ascomycota > Pezizomycotina sp. ARF18. The sequence continues at coordinate 153,586 of AZLU01000025.1, forward strand.
TAGATAAGGAGGGGAAAACATCTTTGATATTCCCTGAGTCATAAATAATCATATATTCCGTATGCTATAGAGCTACTATAGAGAGTTCATGGCTTGGTGATCGGGAAAAGAGAAATATCTTTGTAGTAAGATAACTATGCACAGCCTAGTTGATCATAGGAAACTAGGAGGATATCACAGCCGTGTTTTATGTTTATCGAAGGAAGGGAAAAGCAGAAACAACGCGTTGATCAATTAAAAAAAAAAAACTCTTTTGCCTCAGAGAGTGCCCGGGGTAGTTCATAAGTTTATTTTTTGAATTCTTTGTAAATAATAATTTCTTTTTAAAAAGAGACAAAGCCTTAAAAGTTACGGAACGATTTAAAAAAATGAACTACCACCACCAAACGCAAGTAGAAGGAAGTACTTGTTTTATACTTATATATATACCTGAATGATAGACAACCGGACAAATGAAAGGAAAAGAAAGGCATTGACAAAGTCTGCAAGAAAGAAAGAAAGAGGTCTTGCAGCTGAAGATGAAATGAAAAGGAACACAAACGAAACAATAAAACTACAATGTAAAATCCCAGAAAAAACGAGTACGCCTTGCATAAAAATCTGGTGTTCCTGTGCTTGAGAAACTGGACAGCAGGGGGGAAATAAAAGGAAAGGAAGTAAAAGAAGACTATCGTTTGAAAGATGAAAAAAATACAACCAAGGGTGAAAAATTCGACATGCAATTGTTCTGGGGGTTTGAAATATAATGGAATAAATCTTAGAAGCAGGACGTAGAGCAGAACCAAAGAAAGAACTAACAAAAACGCAGAAAAGAACCGTTTATCTTTCACATATTGCTTTTCCCTCAAACGACGAAAATAAAATCTAAGAATACAAATGTAATCCTTTGCTCTCGAACTTCCGTGGCTCGTTTGCTAATTTTGTTTTTGAAACAAAAAGAAATGTGGGAATGGAAGATGAAGAATAGACAACGACAATTACAATTAACAATTCTTTATGTATTTTTCGGGTCGGGAACGCCAAAAAAAAAAAAAAAAAGAGGCATTCAAGTGCAGAAACGCGATTATAAGTGTATGATACACAGGTCGAAGAGGTCTCGAAAGCATGAATGCCGAGCGGGAAATGAGCATAGTAGAACGAAATGTCTAAATTTTGTACAGTCATAATCGTTGCGGATAGTCGACATGATTGGATCGGAGAGAGGTAGGGACTCTGAGCTGATAAACGTTTTGAGGTAGCTCGGATTAGGTTTAGATACTCCGCTGTACTGAGATATTGATACTGAAGGAATTAGGGAGGTGTTTCCGGTGTTATTCTTCTTGAGCGTAGTAAGGAATCGGCCACTCTGAGCGCAAACAAACGTTAGTCTATCTAAAGGGGAAAAAATAGTATTAATTGTTTAAACACACCTTTATCCAACACAGTTCCTTCAAGGCCTCAAACTTATCGCCTCGGCCTTTTTCGTTTCCCAGGAGATTTGATATCGTAGTCCCGGAATCGTTGGGGTAAGTAAGAGAAATCCTTCGTATATAGGTTGGAGTATATTGCGGAGCTGGCGGCGGTCTTCAGGAGTAACGTCTTTACGAGTGAGATGGATCTATATGTCATTAGTATCTTCAGATTCGTGATACCAATAAAAAAAAAAAGAAAGAAAGAAAGAGCATTTGTTGTTGTGAGTGGTGATTACATTGCTTGAGCTCTAGATCATCTGGAGAACCGAGAAGTATGACGGCCTGCAGCTAAACCACAAATCCTCAGGAGAAGCACGCGCAAGAGATTTGGCGGCGGTAACATTGTCGAGATCGGTACGTAGAGAGACATGTGTTTTCATTTGTAAGAAGCGACCGAACGTATGCGTCTTTTGTTTGAGCTTCGCAGCTTCGCGGAGGACCAAGGGAGGGATTCAATACGTTGGTTCCCTTTCTTTTTCTTCGCAATCCGCTTCCGCCGCAATTCCTCTTCGAGAGCGAGTCGCTTGGCTTCTTCCTTTTTCCCGCGCAATCCGCTCGGCTTCCAAACGGGCTTCTTCTTGAGCTTTCAGACGGAGGCTTCCTCAGCAGCTGTTTTTCGCGGGCTTCTCTCTCGAGACGAGCCTTTCTTCAGCCTCCGCTTTAAGACGGGCTTCTCTTCTAGTCGTTTCCGCTCTTTCTCTTTCTCTAGCTTGAGTTTTGCGAAAGCAGCCGCTTGTGATTCGCCTTCGATGCGAGCCTTCTCTTGAGAATCGCGAAGTTCTTGGGTGAGAACAGCTTTCTTACGTGTTCCTTTTCTAGGGCTTCGCGGCAGCCTCTGCAGCTTTGGCTGCGAGCTCTTCCTGTTTTTCTTTGGCTCGACGCTCTGCTTCCGCCTTAGTAGCCTCTTGATCCTCACCGGGTCCGTCATAACATCGTCCTTAGCCCGGAAGGTCTCCTGCCCGTCGCTTTCGGGCTCCTCCTTCATTTTCACGTCACCGTCATGATCCTTGCGTGCATCCTCGCTGCTCTTCTTCTTAGTCGAAGAAGCGGCGGCGGCTTCCTCGAGGGCTCTCAACAGATTCTCCATCATCCTCAGTGTTATCCCTCTCTTTCTTTTCTCTTTCGGCACGCTTCTTCTTCCTCAACTCTTCCGCAGCTTTTCCCTGTCTTGAATCTTTTCTTTCGGTCTCTCCATTCTCTAGATTTTTCCTTTTCACGTTCCCTATGGTTTTTCTCTTCTTTCTTCTCTTCTTCCCTTTTTTTTCTTTGAAGGATCTCTCTTCTCGCGCTCCTTCGCGTTACTTCTTTGTCTGTCGTGATCTTTCTCACGCTCTCTTTCTCGCTCTCTGCGTTTTTCTCGGAATGAATCGTCTTTGCTCGTTCCTCTCCTCGCGCTCGCGACGTTCGCGTCGCTCGGCCTCTTTTCCCGCTCTTCGGTTACGGCAGTGGAAGTGGTAGAGTCGGCTTCGCTGGTCTCTCTGATTTTCCGCTTCTCCAAAGTCTCCTTAGCGGACCGCCGCTGTTCTCTCGAGGGTTCTGGAGAATCCTTGGATAGCGACGAAGTCTTCTCACGACGCCGTTGCTTCTCGGCTTCCGCCTTGGTTTTTTCCTTGTCAGTCCCCGAGCGCTTCTCGCCGGCTTCCTCGAGCTTCCGGCGTTTCTTCAAGTTGCTTGAGCGCTCGACGTCGGAAGACTTGTCAGTCTCCTTGATCCGATTTAAGGAAGAGGTGCTGCTATCTCTTTGACGTTTGGCAGGTAGGCCAGATGAATCGCTCGACCGCTCCGCTTGATGGACGACTTGTCTTTTTCCTTGTCTTTCTCGTCGAAGCGGAACTTCTCTTCGGCACCGGCGGTGGTGGAAGGTCTGGCATGTCAACGTCGCCATCCCGGCCAGGCTCTTCTTACCCGTCTTCACGGAAGAGGAAGCGGCTGAGGTCTTTGACGACGATGACGTCTGCTGCTGCGCTTGCGACGACGCATTTGCCAGGTCCTTCCCAGAAACCAGGCGCCTCTTCTTCTTCACAGGATCGGCAGCGGCCTGGTTATCGGTCGAGTCGGCGTCAGCGGTAATGATGCTACGGCGTTCCTTTCTCTTCGTTTTTCCTTGAGAGAGTCACGTTCCCGTTCGCGTTCCTTTTCCGAAGCTTTCGAGGCAGCACCGGCTTTTAATCTTGGCGTCGGTTCTCGGCTGGACACGTTAATGGTGTCACGATTACCAGTGTCTGGGTGGTGGTATCGTCCGTCACAGATCCGCGGCGCAGCCGCTTGGTCGGCTTGGTGGTTGTTCGCCATATCCTTTGACGACGACGAGGTCTTCGATTTCGACGCCGTTGCGGCTGATTTTCTGGAGACGGAAGGAGATATTTCCCGCGCGGACTTGTCCCTCAGAGACTTCTTGGCTTTCGGTGCAGCATCGTCGTATGCCTTCTGCAGGACCTTACTTCTTCTCCCAGCCTTCGCCTGCACGCTCACGGGCAATGTCCATGTATGTTCTGCCTTTGCTGTCTACCCGACGCGGATTCTTCATGGTCTCGCTCTTAAGGAGGAGTTTGAGGATATTCAGGTTGCCCCGACCGATGGTAGCGAGCAGGGGGTCTCCTCGCCGGTGGCAGCGAGGAGCCAGACTTATCCCTACCGTGCCTATGAACCTCTTGGGGATCGGGGTCGCTATCGGCGCCGAAAGCGAGGAGAAAGTTGAGAACATCAATGTGCTCCCTTCGCCAGCGAGAATGACGGATTCGACGTCCGGGGCATTTCCGCTTTCGAGAAGTTTTCCGACATTTCCATGTCGCCGTCTGAAGCGTCCGGAGCTTTTTGCATTCACCTTTACCAGAATCCAGCCAGGAGTAGGTCGTTACGGTGATTCTGATCTGCCGTCCGTCGTCTTGAAGAGAGGCGTGAGCAGGGCTGAGGGAGGCGGAGACTGGTGGTAGGACTTGCGACTGAAGCACCCTTGACGAGCTTTTTCACACGTAGCGCTGGCACGGGTATTGTGTTCGTCATCGGACGATCTCTTCGAGCGTAGTTTTGAGATTGCGGCCTGCAGGTGGTTTTTATGATTTGGAAATCCTTGGAATTTCCGCGTCATTTTTACGGAGTTGTGCGGCAACATCCAAAACGGTCTGACGTTCTCGTTCCGTTTCCTAGGGTCTGCCCAGCTTCAAGGAGCAACTGACACTCGAGTGCAAGTTTTCCACCGCATCCAACAGAGGTGTTGAAAGGTCCTTGCAGCAGTGGTCGATCGGTGAGCCTGCTGCTATCAGGAACTTGACACATGGGTGTATCCGTTTAGGGCGGCGGCGTGGATGGGTAGATAACCGGCGTTATCGCTTCGTAAAGAGGTTCGGTCTCGCCGTCGAGGAGCTCTTGGCTTTCCTCCAGGTTTCCTTGCTACAATGCTTGAAGAATGGGTCCTGCCAGCGTTGTCCTCTTGGGTTTGGCCAGCTGCAATGGCCTGATCGGAGAGGCGGCGCTGCCGTCATGGAAGGTCGCCGCAGACGTGGCATTGTTGCGGAGAGGTGGTCGGGAAGACGACGTTGAGCGGTCGTCACCGGAGAATCTCGGGCGAGATGTAACGGAGGGAGTGCCCTTTGGTTTTCAGAGAGCGATGGGATGACCTGGAAGGCGAACCGAACCAGAAGTGCCGCTCTTCGTCTCGTGTGATGATGGCTCACGCTGTTTCCGGATAATGATGCATGCCTGCGTTTTGCTGCTGCGGTCGCTATTAGGTAGAAGGGAAGTAATAATGGTTAGGGGAGGATGAGGTGGGTTGGCGGGGGGTGGCGGTAGTAGCATACTGCGCGGATGGTGCGGGGTGTGAGGCAGGAGGCGAGGACTTGACTTGTGTCCTCTCGTTGGCGATCTTCCTCGTTGCTGTTCCATCCTCGTCGCCGTCTGCCTTCTCCTCGCTATTTCTACGTTTTCTAGGCGGAGAGCCGATCGGCCTTTCCTCTTGCGAGAACTTCGGTTCCGTGGTGTTTCGCTAGAGGCATCCGCGGCGAGGATTTCTGCTTTACGGGAGGTGAATGTGAGGGAAGTGGAAGAAGAGAGTTGGTCGACGGTGCAGTATCTGCCCCGGCTCCATTGCTGAGACCGGCAGCGGAACCACGGCTAACGCTCCCATTCCTTCCACCCTTTTGTAGGGTGGTAGTGGGAGGTTGGAGGGAACTGGGACCGAGGAGTCCCGGTTTTATTATAGTTCTTGCCGGTTATTTTGTCTTTGTCCTTGGAGTCTCCGTTGGTTCATTCCTCCCGTTAACGCCGTTCCGTTGGAGGCCTCGCCGGACTCATTCTTAAAGGGCGGCTCTGCTGCCCTCATTCGGGATCCGGTATTACTATTGTTTCTGCCCTGAGTCACTCCTATCGTGAGTTGATATGGCGGCGTAGACGGTGGTTCACAGCGTGCTTTCTGATTCCCATCATCGCCCTTATCGCAGCTTGCTATATGAGAAGATGGCTTTACTTTCGGCTTGGATTCAATCCATTTTTTGATGACGACTGATTACTATTCTCGCTCGTAGTATGAATTCTAAGAGATGCAGAACAGTGGTAGCGGATTGAACCAGATTTGCTGCGAGGTGGGATGTTCCTTGATCGTGACTTGGGATGGAGATTTGTCCTTTCTCTTGCCGTTAGTCGACCTTCTAGAGGTATGAGAGAAGAGGTAAGTGGAGATCCTACGCGAGCGGGGTAGAAGCAGCGGCAGCGGTCGGAGAAGGTATGGGAGGTGGATGAAACGGCGTTCGTGGTATCGTAATCGGAGGGAGAAGAAGGCATCAAGAAGGTCCGATGGCGGGTGAATGGACGAGCTTCTACTGGACAGGATTTTGAAAAGGTTAAATCTCGACGCCGCAAAGAGACAGTGGGGGTCTAAGAGAAATAGTGATAGAAATGAATGAATAAGAGAAGATAAAGAGAAAAGAAAAAGGTAGAAAGAAAAACGACGAAAAGGAAAACTGCGTCTGTCTGTAAATCGATCAAACAGATCACTCGAAACGGAGGACGATGGAATGAGGATGCTCCGGGTGTCTGTCTTATTTGTTCGAAGGAAGATCTCTAAAGAATAACAAAAAAGGTCCTTGAATTCAGTATTCAAACAAAGAGTATACCAGGCAATGCGAGATAATGATAAATGATAAATCCCAAAAAGAACCGTCCCCTTTCCCTCTTTATTTCTTGCCCTTCAATTACGAATCTCAAAAGAAAGTACCCGGTGAATCGAGGCACAATGGAATCGCATTGGCAGAAAAAAAATAGCAGCAAAGTAACCTGTGATAACGGCCTGTTTACCGATCGTTCTTTGATTCGAAAATTTGGTCCTTTTGTAAAGGATAAACCGAAAGAGGTGTGCGATTTTGCTTTTTTTTTTCCTTTTCACGATGCAAAAAAAAAACTTCCAAAGATTCCACTCTACCAGGAAAACATTATCAGTAAAAGAAAATACGTTCCCCTTCCCCAATGTCAGGCACTTGTGTAGAAATATTGTCGATTTTGAAAATATACCTGGTTCTGTTCCTCGATTGTGTTTTTTCGTTGTAGGTAACATGGACGATGTCTCTTGCGTTCGATGGAGCAGTGGGGAGTAAAAGGTAAAAATTATATATATATTCTATATATTTGAGGACAGAAAGGTAGGAAAATAAAAAAGTGAAAAGAAAATGGGAGGAAAGAGAAGAGAGAAGAGAGAGGAAATGGTAGAGAAAAGAATAATATAATAATAATAATAACAGTAATCAATAGTATAAAAGAATATATAATAATAATAATAATAATACGAGGGAAGGAAAAAAAAAAAAAAAAGAGAAAGAGAAGGAGAGTTCTTTAGGAAAAAGTGAAAAAAAGAAAAAATAATAATCATAATAAAAAAAATTAAACTGAAGAAACAAGTAGCAACCCTTTCATTTTTTTAATTCACTATTATATGAAAAAAAAAATAATAATAGTACACTCTTTTTCTCAACAGCTTAACCTGATCAATCATATAAAAATAATAAGAAATATGAATAACGGGCAGGGAAGAGATTTCAGATATTCTTTTTTTTCCTTTGCCCTGCCCTACTATTCTTTGAAATTGGAAGAGCACCCACACATACTTTTTTTTTTCCCTTTTCCCATAATAAAAAAGAAAAAGGGAAGAAACTTAGGGAAAAGATGACGGGGAGAACTAACAACAGGTACCTTTTCCTACTAAACATTGGTCGAGTAAATTAATAATTATAATAATATTATTTGATATATATGAATTTATACCCCTTCTTTTTTTTTTTTTTTTTTCTCTCTAGACTCTACCCTTTCTCGTATCAGTTCTCTTTCTCTTCCTTCTTTCCTTTTTTTTTTTTTTTTTTTTTTAATATTCCTGCTCTGTGAGGGGGGGAAACGAAAAGAAAGAAAGAAACAGCAAACTTATCGTGATTGAGAATACTGTGTGCTGAAGGGTATAGTTTATCACGCTAAGTGTGTAGGAAAGAGGGCTGGACAACTTTCTCTTTTTCCTCTTTATTCTTTTATTATTTTCTGTTCCTTTTTTTTTTTTTTTTTTTTTTTTTCTTCTCTCTCTCTCTCTCTCCCTCTCTTCTCTCTCTCCCTCTCTCTCTCTCTCTCTATCTATTGTCTCTCTCTCCCTCTTTTCCTCTTCTTCTCTTCTTTTTCATTTCCTTTTTTTCCGTTCTCCCCGATTCTCCTGCGATTTTTTTTTTTTTTTCTGTCCTCTAGCTCTTGGACATGTTAAAAATAAAACTTACAGGAATTGTATATCGAGGCGCAAGCCATCTATAACACAAACACCCCCCTCTTCCCTTAGCCTCTACCGTATCTATATTTAATTTATTTTTTAATATTTAATTTTGTAAGTTTTTTTCCCTTTCTTCCTTCGGCCTTTCCTATTCCTTTTCATTTTAATATTATTTTCCCTTTCCCCAATATTACTCTTTCCTTTCCTTTGATATCCTCCCCCATCTCTCCTCGTTACCCACCCCGGACTCGCCTTTTTTCTTCAGCTATCTACTAATCATCAACAATCACCCTCCCCTTTGACGCGAATACATACAACATATTTAAGTAGACATGAAAAATAAATAAATAAATAAATAGTATATACACCAGGTTTAGCATCATGACAATCCATGACCAAAAGTTTCAAATACTAACGAAAAAAAAAAAAAAAAAAAAAAAAAAACATCCCTTCTAGGATTTCTAGAGGGTATTTTCGGGTTCACTCAATACGACAGCGTAATCTTTTGGTCTAAGAAGAAGACTAATATATTTATGTGTTTATGAAATTAATGATTACCGCTTTCTTTTTGTGAGCTATATAAACGCCCAGAAACTTAACAATATGTAGCTTACTATCCAACACCGAAAAGAAAAAGGAACAAATGAAGCAATTCGCGAAAAGAAGCGGTTTAAAACAAACACAGGTATACACTTCTGATATATAGATGCGAGGCACACTGTTTCTACTGGCAAGAAAAGGCTGGTAAAGAAGGACAGTTGTACAGCGACACACAATGAAGATAAAATAAATATAAAGTAAAGCGATTGTGGCTCTAGTCAAAGATGAGGAAACAGTAAAATTATTAAAGATCGAGCATCGGTTATTCATTATTACATGGGAGGGAAGGCAGAGAGAGGATATGGAAGAGAAACTGTAAAGGTCAAGAAAACACGAAGAAGGCCAATAGGCAGTATTACAAAAAAAAAAAAAAATAAGAAAAGAAAAAAAAAAGCGGAAAAAGAAAAATTAGACCGCTATGGGGAGGAGAAATGAAGAGGGAGGGAAGGATGTTCGTAAGATCATTTCAAACATTATTATCGAGACTAAAAAAGTTATATAAAACAAACGGAATAGGAAAAGCAGTAAAGACGAAAGCTTTGTTCGAGAAGAAAAAAAATAAGCAAGGAAATCCCCCTAGAAATATCAGATTCTTTTTATATGTTATAAAAAAAGACACATGAAAGCAGATTACTCCTAAGAACCTATAATCGAATGAAACGGAATCGAAAAAAAAAAAAAAAAAAACAGAAAGTATCCCAAAGCACCGGCACCCTGGATCCGTTAAAACCATCTTGTTTTTTGTGAAACGAAAACACTGAAAAAAAGTGAGGAAAAGAAGCGAGTTAGAAAAAAGGAAAGACCGAAAAACCCAATGGATGCAGATATATACCATAGGATACAATCGTGAAGGAGACATGGATAATATTGATATTAATGCTAGAAGATCGAAAAGAAAAAGAAGGAAAATAAAAGTTTCTATCCCTTCAACTCGAAATAGTGCGGTGTTCCAGCCTGGAATGCCACCATCCGTCGATGCCCATCATGCCGATGTTGCCACCCATGCCGTCGGACCAGTCAAGATCGTCGATGAGCCCAAGGGGCCCGCAGTCCGGATACCGAATGGATTCCAGTCGTTAAAGTCCTTCATTCCAGCGCTATCGTAACCCCCATCTCGATACCTTCCATTGCTTCCCAGAGTCTTCTCGGAATCGGGCGGCGTCATGGTCATCCCGACGTTGACGGCCGCAAGGTCGCAAATCTGGTCAAGCCCTTCGAACGCCTGAGAGATTATCATGAGAAAGAAAGGCAGCCAGCCCACATCGTACTAGGGGTGTCGGTAACTGTTTCGTTCGCGTTCGCTGTGGTGTTGATAGCCATTTCCTTGTGAGATGCGGAGCGAGCGGTCGCGGGACCGACAGGCTTGGAATTAGTCTGAGACGATGCCGAGATCTTCATACCAACGCTCTGAGCCGGTGTGCCGTTGGACTTGGATGGAGTCTTCGTTACAGCAGCTCCTCCTGGAGTGCCTGCCTTGGCAGGAGTGTTAGTGACTGAGGTCGCGGGCCGTCCGGTGATAGGTGTTGAGGCAATTTTTTCCGGCATCCTTGTCTTCATCCGCCTTCTTCTCCTTCCTGCTACCGTCGCGGTTGAGACCAAGCCGGCAGCAACATTAGACAAGCAGTAATCCAACGGGTTCGCGATGTGAACAGGCGGCTTCTCGGTGATTATCGTTCGCTGGGGCGCGATGCCTTGCATCTGCTGCTGCTGCTGGTGCTGGTGCTGCATCTGCTGCATCTGCATCTGCTGCTGCTTCGCGTCTTTCGTGAAAAGATCCCGCTGGTGCGCCTCCTTGAGATGGGCTAACAGCTCTGGACCGTAGGAAACCCTTTGGTGAAAAACTCACACGTCTTGAGACGGCACTTGTGAGGTCGATCATCACCCATCGCGTTAACGGGTACCGGTGAAGCGGCGCTAGCACGTTTCCTGCATCGGGTGAAGCCGCCGATTGCGGCTTTTGGGTCGGCGGAGACGTAGCGTTAGACATGGACGGAGACGTCGAGGGGCCCTGTTTTTGCCTCTTCTTTGGGAGGTAGCTTCAGATCATCCCTAGTGATCCTTGCTTCAGAGAAAATCCTGGACCTTGTGGCGAGCTAGAGCCTGAAGCGACAGCTGGTGCGGGTCCAGCGTTGACAACCTGGGCTTGAATCTGCGACCCCGGCGCGCCGTTCTGTTGCTGCGGTTGCATACGCCCTTGCGGTACAGGCTCTGCTGCTGCGGCTGCTGGTTTTTCTTGGTTCATGGCATTTGGTTTGTGAGAAGGACCTCGCTGGTTCTGTACTTCCATGGCAGCCGCATGCTGTTGAGACTGTTGTTGATGGCGCTGCTGACCTGCGGAGCCGGTTGTTGTTGTTGGGGAATCTGAGGTGCTTGCTGCTGCTGAAGCATCTGCTGTGATGGCATCTGTTGCTGCTGATGAGGCTGTTGCTGCGGCTGTTTTGACGTTGTTGGTTGCGCTTGAGTCGCTTTATTCTGGTCAGACCAGACAGTGTAGCTTGCCGTGCGCTACCAGCGATTGTTCCGGGGAATTTCATTGCCTGTAGCCTCGACATTTCGATTTAACGTAGTGGAAGTACCTACCAAGCTTCTCCTTTGCACTATCGAGCTCATCGGGAGTGATCGTGTAGAATCCTCTTGGCTTGGTAAATTCGGGATCCACAAACTGGGAGGTGAGAAGATTCCTAGTCCTAATCAGCTCCCGGGTGGTACCTTCCTCGTGGCTAAGCATAGCGAACATCGGAATCAACTGCTCGTCCTGGAGAGCATGTTGGAGAGATCCGATAGGTTTTAGTCATGAGTTCCCTCATTCATCGCTCATGTCGACGATCTGTCCTCTGTGTGCGCTGATTCTCCTCGTGCTTCAACGCCTGAAGTCGTTCCAGTTTCTGCTTCTGACCAGCAAGCATTGCTTGTCGGGCCGCAGCATCCACTGGCGCTACGGCGTTTCAGTTTGTGCGTGGTCTGCCCAGCAGGGACATCTACGAATGACCAGGAGGCGCAGCAGCGGCACCTGCAGCCGCCTGCTGTTTCCATTATGCGGCAGCGATGCCTGCTGTTGCTGCTGCTGCTGCTGGATTGCCGTGCTTGTTGCGCCTGGGCTTGTGCCTGAGCCGCTTGAGCTTGGGCTTGATGCTCTGCTGCGCGCCTTTGAGCCGTTGTTTGTTTCACAACCTTTTCTATTTGTTGCTGCTGCTCGTACGGTAGCGACGCGAAAACGAGGTTGAATCATCTGCCTCTGAATATTCAAGGGAGCCTGCGCCAGCTTCTGCAAAAATGCAGCGAAGTCGACGGGTGGGAAGGGGCGTAAATTGCGGGGTAGGCTGCTGGCCTTGGCCGTTTGGTTGCGCTTGCGGTGCCGGCGGGTTCTGCTGAGAATCATCTGGAGCTCCCGTTTGATGCCGCGGCCTCCAGGTTGGGGAGGACTTCCGGCCGGACCCGGCTGTCCTACCTGTTCACGACCCGCACCTTGAGCAGATACAGGCCGCTGTTGAGCGCCGTGTGGTAGCCTTTGCTGATTCTGATTGGCTCCCTGTGCTTGTGAAACATCTTGTTGTGTTCGGGTTTCGCAGGAATTGGCTTCTGAAGCTGCGGTTGCTGCTGTGGCGGTTGTTGATTCATGGGCTTGGCATCTGTTGCGGGGTAGACGGAGGTATTTGTCCAGGTGTAGTGCGGAAGTGGCTGTTGCTGATGTTGCTGCTGTTGTTGCTGTTGCTGCTGCTGCTGCATTTGGTGCTGCCTAAGCCTCTTCTGCAGTTCCTGAACGTGCATAAACTGATATTGTTTAAGCTGTCACAGTCGGATCGTTAGCTATAGGTTCGGAAAACGAAAGAAAAACGGCAAGGAAATTAGGACTTTGAAAAACTTACTCTCGCCTCGACCTCTGGGGCATGATTGCGTGCCCACTCCTTGATCTCGCCCCATGTTGTCACCGTCGGAGGAACCGGCGCGTGAGGAACCAACTTGTTGAACATATCAAACATGGCTGTCGGCGTCTTCAGCGCTTCCGCATTCAACCAGGGCCTCTCATCTGAGGCTGGCCGTTGACATCTGCGCGTTGTTTTGAGGTGGTTGTTGAATCGAACCGGGCCCCTGCGGTTGTTGTTGTTGCTGCTGTTGCTGCTGGGTTTGAGGTGCTGGTTGTGCGCTTGCGTGTGCTGGGTTGCTGGTTTTGTTGGCTTGTTGAGCTTGTGCTGTGCCTGGGCCTGGGCTTGAGCCTGAGCCTGGGCTTGGCCTGGTTCTGTGCCTGTTGACCGCTTGTTTGCTGGGAACGCTCTCTGTCTCTGTAGCATGACCGCCTGAGCCTGTTGTTGTGGAGCCTCTGTTGTTGGTTAAGGCCTGCTGCTGAAGAGGAGATGTCGAGTTAGGCTGAGTGGTTGGTATAACTGGCGTCATCTGCGGCTGTTGCTGCTGTTGCTGGGGCATCGCCGTTGCCACCTGGCCCATCTGACCAGGGCCGTTACCTGTGAGGGGCGTTTATTCCTGTTCTCAAGGCCTGCTGTGCCGCTGCCAGGGCACCATTCTTCTGCGCTTGGCGCTCTTGGAAGGACTGCAAGACCTTCTGTAGCTGCTCCGGTGGTAGGTTTGTAATTGTGGAGGGAGATTTATGCGTGCTTGACCAGGTTGCTGACGAGTGTGAGCGGCAAGAGCTTGCTGAAGTGCTAAATTGGTCTGATTAATTTGCTGGGCTGTGGCCTGCCCCATGCCTGGCTGCGGATGGCCTGGTGTTGCGACTGTTGCCCTCCCGGTGTCCTGAGTGGTTGGTTCAGTGTCGACATGTTCGAAGAGATTGTTGGGGTAAGAATCCCTGTTTGCTGTTGAGCTTGCTGCTGTTGAGCCTGCTGCTGTTGCTGAAGGGCTCTCTGTCTCTGGAGCATGATGCTCTGAGCTTGGGCCTGTTGATTGTTCAAAAGCTGTTGCTGTGCTGAGCCGTCGCATTCGGGTTCTGCATCTGCTGTGGTTTCTGTCCCATGGGCCCTTGCGGCATGCCCATCTGGACACCAGGTCGCTGCCCACCAGGAACATTAGGCATCCCATGGCGCCCACGTTCCCTGGATTTTGCCCCAAACCATTCTGCGCGTTCATGAATTGGCCGAACGGATCCGGCGCTGTTGAGAACCCTGCTGCTGCTGTTGCTGCTGCGTTGCTGGATTTGCTGTTGCTTGAGTCTGGCTTGGTGCTGGAGGAGGAGTTGCTGCTGCTGCTGCTGTTGCTGTTGTTGCTGTGGCGTCAGCCCGGGTTTCATACCACCCTGCTGCTGAGCCATAAGGGCCTGCTGCTGGGCTGCGCCTGCCTGCAGATGGGCCAGTTTTTTCTGCGCAAGTTGACGGAAAAATAGATCCTCCAAACTTATTCCCATTTTGCTGTGCCATTCTCCGATTTCGTCCGACATAGCATTGACCGTCTGCATGACGCTTGCATGTGAGGCTGGGCCTGGTTTGCGAGTTCCCTCGAATACTCGACGATCGCCTGTGAATTGGCATGGCGAGATACCGTGCGACACCGGGCTGCGGCTGGACTCCGGGCATCGGTTGGTGGCCCCTGCGTTGGAAGTTCGGATTCCCCCCCATCTGCGGCTGCGCTTTGGTTGGAAATTGACCATCGGTTGCCCTGGCGGCATTGCGACATATTCTGAGGTTGGCTCGGGTTCATCCCCGCCTGCTGAAAGCCTCCCATGCCTGGTGTGCTTGAACCATCTGCTGCTGTTGCTGGAGAAATCTTGTATCTCGAAGAGACATTTCCGCCTGAGCCATATACCTCTTCCTCGTATCTTGTATTTGCATCAGTTTTGCCCTACATTGGCCCGTATAATCCTCCTGTAAGTTTAGCGTATCAAAAAAAAAAAAAATTAGCATCGATTTTTTAAAGTTCCAGATAGAGGGATATTTGGCGTAAGAAAAAACATGATCCTCGGAAGGTCTTTTCGAGGGGTGTTGAAATTCGTACCTTGTTTGTTGCTTTCTCGAACGTTTGTTGTTCAAAGGCCTGGGCGACTTTATAGCTTGACTTTGATCGACCGACTTCTGGACTAACCGTAAACAGGACGCACTGGATTTTTAAGGTTAGTGTGGACTTCAACCTTAAATATGACAGTAACGATAACACGCTCGATTCTTATAAATAACGTGAAGAGAGTAAACATCGGTTGCGAGAGATCCATGGGCTTCAACGTACATCTGTGTGATCATCCTAGCCCGCTCAGTGTATGGCACTTCCATCTGCCAGGCCATCGTGCTCGGAGGGAGTTCTTCAACTGATGCATCAGCATTTGCTGAATCTGTTGCCCATTCACCATAGGTTGCCGCCGGGCATACCAAGGCCCCCACCAACTGGAGCGCCTTGATTCATCTCTGGTATTTCTCTTCGCTTTAGAATCCGATCTTCGTAGTAGAGTAAAGGCCGCTGAGAGAGTAATATATCTAAGAGAGAGAAAAAGAAAAATATTGGTTATGAGAATATGTCCCAAAATGGGTTATTATCGGATGATATGTTGTGGGGTAGGTTGCGGTGTGTTAGTGTGGGTTTTTAGTTGACCAAAAGGCTGGCTTTATTGTTGTATGAAGGGATCGACCGCATAAAAAATCCCGCTGGGTTCTTCCAGTTTCGATAAAATGAGAAACCGCCTTTGCCTTCTAAAAGTAATAAAAAAATTATAATAAATTATTCGATTTCCTTCCAATGTTGGCCCCGTCTTCTTCGTAAATATTGACCCTTGAAAAGAAGATTTTTATTTTGAAAAATTTTCGCTTTTGTCGTTTTCCGGCCTGTAAGATCGCGGCGCTGTATACTACGAGTCGAAACCTATCACGCACAGACTTGGAAGGCTTGTCGACGGAGGTGAAAAGATGGATTCGAAAATACGATAGTTGCAGACTAGAAGGAAGAACTATGATTTCTGATTAGTATTACACCTTGACAATAGAGAGCCGACTGTCGAGTTTTATGTTATTTATTTCCTTGCTCCTGGAGAGAAAAAGAATTGAGGCTTTGAGCTATAGGGCGAACGCCTGCAGAATGAAAGGGAAAAGAGGAACAAAAAAGAGAGAGAGAGAGAGAGCGTTGTCCATGGATTTTGAGGGAATAAAAGAGGCGCCTGCGGTAATGTACTGTGAGTGTCCCAAGAAGAGAGGAATGATGTAAAGGGAGGAGTAAAAGAACAAAGAAAACATGTCCAATCCCTCAACCTCTCCTTGTGTGTGTTTGCTTTTTACCCTTTCCTTTATGCGCCATAGAAAAGAAACCACTTACCTGAGGAATGCTATAGAAAATAAAGTGCCGTGAACAAAAACGTTGAAGCGTATGTGTGTGTATCTGCTGCGTATAATATGACGATGCGTCCTCCTGTTACGATGCTCCTTCCCGAAAGCCCTTGAGCGAGTGTCGTCGTCGTCACGGGCAGAGAATGGATTGGGAGTTTTGAAGGACGTAAGAAGAAAAAAGAAAGAAAAAACAATAATAAAAGAAAAACAATAATCCGAATGAACGATAAATAAGATGTAAGAAAATGTAAGAGAAGAGAAGAGTAAGAGAGAGGAAGGAAGGAAGGAAGGAAGGGAGAAAAAAAAAAAAAACGAAAGAAAAAGGAACGGGTTTTGGGTATTATAATAATAATAATAATATTAAAAAAATAAAATAAAATAAGAGAGAGACCGGTGACCCTAGGGGCTAGGAAATGGTAATAATAAAAATTGATGGAAAAAAAAAAAGGGAAGGGGAAAAAAGGGAAAGAGAGGGAAAAAAAAAAAAAAGAGAGGGAAAAAAAGGTTTGCAGGAAAGAGAAAAGAAATTATAAGGTAGGTCAAAAAAAAAAAAAAAAAAAAAAAAGAAAAGAAAGTTTGAGATGAGTGTGAGAGAAAAAAAAAGTTTTTTTTGTATTAGGATTTTTTCTATTATAAAATATATATCTATACTTAGTATATAAGGAGGGCGGTACATGCAGAAAAGCAATACGATGTACTCTACTTTATTCTCCTTCTCTCGCTCTCTATGCATTCGTTCTCTCTGTGAAGAACAGCTAGAGAAGGAAATGGTTACTATATCTACGAAGATGAAGAGGAAGGAAGAGGAACAGGTAAGCAGAGAGCAGTATAGCACGAGAAGAGAAGAGAAGTTTCGATTCTGCTCTCGCTCGACGTTGTTTACTCTTTCAAAAAAAAAAAAAAAAAAAAAAAAAAACGGTCGGTTCCCCGCTTTGCCAGTACGTATAGGTACGTACGTACATAATATATTTATCTATTTATATCAATGTGCTGGATTGATGACGATGACGGGTTCATGGTTGTTCGTGGACAGCAAACTAATGTAAAATGACGCAAAATAAATTGAACGAAAATGGAACCGGAATTTATATATTTGCAGGGTTAAAGTATATACTGCTAACTATATACTTAAGTAAGTAAGTGTTGATATGATAATATAGTAATAATAAGAAGAACTAGAAAGTTGGATTGTCACAGTAATAATATAACAATGTAGTTATATACAATATATCACTTCGTCTGCGTAGGCTGCCTTTCCAATCTTTCACATCAAATCTCACTTCGCGTATATACCAACCTCACAATTAGAATAACCAGCCCAGGTACCTTGTAGTACCTCGCGGTCCCCTTTCTCTCTGCTCTCCTCGTTTCTATGATTGCGATTGGAAAGTGGGCCAGGGCAGCGGAGGCGAAAAAAGGGAGGAAGTAGAAAATTTAAATTTTTAATCGAATCAAACAGAAGGCGAGTTACGCTCGCTCGAGTAGCGTCCCTTTTCAAGTCTAGATTCCTTAGAGAATTAAAATATATTTATTGTTCACGGTAACGCTAAAAAGGGAG
>AZLU01000025.1:175752-266978 GCA_002224055.1 Pezizomycotina sp. ARF18
CGTTAGTACAAGTTATTGGATATATTATTTTTTGGGAGGGAAGGAAAGAGCGGATGTTGGTAGTGGTCTGACCACCTCATACAAATCAATTTCCCCTCCCCGTCACCCAGCTGCTTTCTCTTTTTCCTTCAAGGGGGTGGGTTTTAACAAAAAGTGAAATTCTTATATTACGCTTAATATGGTACATATACATATTCGGATACATCTCCTTTCCTCAACCAGTAATGACTAGATTATAGCGACATCTCTGCTGCTGAAAAATAAAATACAAAGTAAATTTAACGAAAAAAAAAATAAAAATAAAAATAAAAAATAACGGCTCAACAATTCCAAAACGTGGAGAGGAAGCATTTTAATCATGAAACACACAGGACACACGCAACGTACGTCCAGCTTTTTCCCACTCTTCTTCATTGTTAGCTGGGTTTTCCGACTTCGAATTCCTTCTCAGGTGTACACAAAGCTGCAACAAAAAGCCGTCATTGTGACCTTTCGTTATTGAAGTGGGGTATACGCACAGACGAGGGAAAAATCGGATCATATAGAAAACCCGCCTCTTTTAGAGTTGATCCAGTTTTTGTCTCCGAATTTCTTTTGGGCAAGTAGTATATTAAAAACGCCCATTATATCAGACGTATACGCACCGTTGATCAATCAATCAACCCCGCAAAAAAAAAAAAACGCGTCTTTTAAATCATCGATCTCATAATTGCGACGACTTTTTTCCTTTCCGTGATGGAATTTCTCATCGGATTTGTGCCGATAGTAGAGAATTCTAGATCTCCAGATGTTTTTTCCTTGTTCTACTTAAAAGGGTTCTGCATTATCAAGTGCCAACTGATTATAAGCTGTTCGTTTCTTAAGTACTTTTTATTTTATAAGAATAGCTCTATCATAATAATAATAAATAACAATAATAATAATGATAAAATAATAATAATAATAATGATAATAATAAAAAAATATCAATATTCCTGCCACTAGTAGTCTAGTACTAGTGTTTTTGTGGATCCATCTCCGTGGATCGCGATATGATTAGGTGGAGCAATCTGTTACAAAAAAAAAAAAAAAAAAAAAAAAAAAAGCCATAACCCGCCAGAGGGAAAAAAGAAAAAAAGAAACACTCACTACTTGGGAATTGAAACTTTTATATTTTATTATTATTTGATGGTTACACAGAAAACTCAACCCTTCAAAGTTTATTTTAGTGGCGGCCGTCGAAAATATTTTTACAAAAGCCTGCCAAGGCGAGGCGTGATGAGCTACTTAAAAGCTAGTCGGTAAACATCTAATGGGACGACGACAAACGAGCTTACAGGAGCCGATTGCTTGAGCACGTATATTGTCAATAATAAGGTGAATGATTTGAAAAAAAAAAATAAATAAATAAAATTAACGTACAGTGATGAACTGTTGCTGGAAAAGAACCAAAGAATATACAAACCTTTGCTTATAAAAGACGACATGTGTTTAGCGCTACCTGTTTACAGGAATCAAAATCCATTTATACTCTGTATTAAATAATCTAAAAGTTAGACTTCGTACGTCAATACTCATAGTAGGAGTAGGAAAGCGTACTTTTTTATGTCTGGATGTGTCGCTTGGACAAGCTGTACCCTAGTTTTCTGGTTTAAAAAACGCAGATATCTCATAACCGCCCATATTCAACTTCTAGCATCTTCAACCAAGCCCATTTATTTATACTTATTTTTTTCTTGGACTCAAAAATTCACTGGGGTATATTTTCAACGGCAGGTGTTTTGTCCATACCGTCCAGCTTTTACGTCTTTGTACCACTACAAAAAAAAAAAAAAAAAAAAAAAAAAAAAAAAAACAACAACAACAACGATGCCTTTTTGTACGAATTGCGAAAGGATGTGCTTTGATGGCGGGGCGATGATATCAACTACCATCATTTCAGCTTACTTTCTCTTGTGTTCGCCACTACGGGGATTTGATCAATATGACATGGATATATGTTTCTTCTCAGCTACAATAGCTTCGGTTCATGTCGTCTTGAATTGCGATTGATCAACAGAACGCTCACACAAGTAGATGTTATGATATAAGATGAATACAAGGAGTGATGGCCCAAAAAAAGCTCATGTAATAAGACTAAGCTACTCAGTGCTCAAGCAACTGCATGGTCCTACCCACTATTCCCCTCGAGAGCACTACCTGTAGTAAAACTATGCAACGAGCTATATAATGCTAATAAAGAAAGATGCAAAAAAATGGTCAAGCCTCATCTAAGAACTAAATTAGATGACAGTGATGGTATATGCAAGCTCGCTCTAAAATCTTTAAAGAACATGATACAGAAATATTGTCACATATACGATATCCTGAGGAAGCCCGTGATAGGTTTACCATCCGAAGTCCTCGCACCAGAACCATACGGGTGCTGTTGCCTCGTCGCTACCGTCCACCTCCGCATCTACAGCTGCCTTTGCGTCGTACCCCATATCCGGTGGACCGCAGACTAAGATGGCAAGGCTGCTGCCGCTCGCTTACACGAAACCACGCTTGTCCGAATGATCGCATTGATATTCGGGCGACCGATTTCCACGGTCGCTTCTATGCCCTTCCTGCAGTTCGATTTCCACATCTCTCCTCGCGCCCGCTCCGCCGACTAGAGCCTCATCATTTCGACTCGTGATTTGTCGTCAGTGCAGGGGCGTAGTGTCCCGTAACGAACAATTCCAGTCGGCACTGGTAGTTACCGCCCGTGCTGGATTCCTCACTTACGAGCTCGTCGCGGAACGACGGATCCGAACGAGATACCCACTTGACGTCTTCCGGTCGCTTTACCGACCAAATGAACCTATCCTTTTTCCCTGGTCTCGCGCCGCGTGCCTGGGATCCGGCGGTTAATCCAGTCTCTGGACTATCGTCTACATCTACCACGACCGGTTGCCGAACAAAGACAGCATATAGGCCATGTAAAAGTTGCGCCGATGCCTCCGGCGATTAAAACAACACTACCGAATGTTAAGTTTCGGAAAGGCCTCCGCGGCACCATACGGACGTCACATTTGACAGCGAAGTCTTTACTAATTTCGTTGCCGTGAAGCAAGCGTGTGAACCATCCAGCTTCCTTGCCACGATCCTAATCTTCCTCCCGTCCGCCGATGTACCTGCGATCGTAAATGATGGAAGCGGGTACTTGATATGTGCGGAACACACAGGTAAACATGCATCCCCGGAACAGCTTTCGCGAAAACCTCTGCGAAGAAGAAGAAGCAGAGAGACATCGACTTGAAACGACGTCCTCCGTTATTCGCTCTACCCTTGCAGGTGCCAACCGCGACCCGTAATAGCCGCAATGCTTTATCAGCGATGAATATATCCGCCGATGCAAGTACGTAAGGCCGCAGGTGCTTAACGTGGAACCATGCAAGGATCGAAAGCACACGCGCCGATAAAAGATATAGCGTAGAACAACCTATACTTCTCTCCGAAACCTAGGTAGGCTCGTTACGCCCATTGCAATTAAAATCGAAAGCATGGTGATGCGATTATGGAGTCCAACTTGAACGCACGGTCCAGACGGTTCCATGTTACGAAGTAGTAGGTATAGTATGCTCCATGTAAAGCGAGGAAGAAAGTGATTAGTCGGCCGAGCCAGCGGTGCACGACGTTGAGCTGTTCGTGGGAAGTTCCGTAAAGCGGACGAGGATTTGCAACATGGCTTTGCTAGAAAGAAAGTATTGCATCGGTAGTAGGCGGCACTGATGCGACCGAAGCGCTTTGTAAGGTGGAAGAAATCAAATGATAACAGCTTTTGAATTAACCAACTTGCAACTCCAAAACCAAAAAGCCAAAACCCGCCGCTGTATTTCCGCCTTCCTGAACACAACGAGGTTTTCACCGAACAGTTATGGTATTCTACTTCGTGTTTTACCTACCTCTTTCGTCTGGGTGACGCCAGCATCCCATCCACAAAAACCCAATAGGATTCCGATCCAATAGCTGCCATGTCCCTAGCCGTGGCTTTTTTCTCCAAACGAATTGACCTAACCGCCATTTCCACCGGTTAATAACCTGCGCAGCGTCGCCTCGTAGCCCCCTACTCCCGGGAATTGCTTCGCCCCTGCCAGTGGCGGTATATCTTGCCGGAAGTATTGTCGCAGAATGCATGCGACGGCGAAGAAAGCGAAGGACGCCGTGCAGGACCTGTCATATTTGTGAGCGCGATTGAGCTTCCGTTAGATATGACAAGATCTGAACCAGCATCAAATTGATGGGAAATCTCTAAAATATAACGGCAGATGGGTTTTTGTCAATAGACCTACAGAATTCCATAGAAATATAGAAACTGTCGTCGTTCTTCTTTGGCTTCATAGGGGAGTTTCGGGTTGATAGTCCAATGCATGATGTAACAGTAAGTGGTGGGCCGAAAGAGAACGGACCCGGACGTTGACCGAAGACCAAAAGAAATAAAGAGGGCTTGCTTCTTTTCCTTTTAGTGATTAAGCTTCCCTCCACAGAACAAAAAAAGAAGCCGCGGTCCAAATGAAAATTCTGCACCGCAAAACGGACAGAACGGAATCGAGCTCACCGAAGAATAAGTGTTTTGCACTGTGCAGCAAAGTAGCAGACAGGTGGTAAACAAAGGGGAAAGGTCCAGCCCTACGGGGATAAAGCGGAAGTGAGAAGAATGAACGAAAGAAGAAAAAAAAAAAAAAAAAAAAAAAAAAAAACAAGACAGTAGTAGACAGAAAAAGAGCTCATTGAGACATAAAAGAGAAGTTGCTAGCAGATTAGCGGTGTTAGTAGTATAAAACGAAGTATGGGGCCCCACAGTTGAAGAAAAATTTTCTGATTCGATCTTTGTCGACGAACTAACACTCAGTATACCTATCTATATTTCGATCCGTTTCTGCGAAAGGTCAGCTATAAATATATAAACAATTCCACTTAAGAAAACCATATATATCTAGATCATTATTTCGTGCAACCTACCATCTGCGCCAGGTTTTTACAGTTCAGTATGAAAATAATAGCAACACAACAGAGCGGGTGCCGGTGTGGCTGGACTGCGATCCAGGTCACGATGACCTATTCGCCATGTTACTGGCCGCCGAACACCCCTCCCTCAAACTTCTCGGAGTGAGCACCGTCACACGGCAATGCATCGCAGGAAAAAACTACCAGAAACGCCTGTCAATTTAACCGCGTTCGGGAGACTAGACATCCCGGTATACGGCGGAGCAAAGAAACCTTTTCAGCGACCTGCGGTCCACGCTTCGGATATCCATGGACAAAGCGGGATCGATGGACGGATTTACTACCTCAATCCGAGAAGCATGCAGAGTCGACGAATGCCATCGTCCGCAATGCGCGACGCTCTCATGGCTACGGAGCCGGGCACGGCTTGCCTTGTAGCGACGGGTGCTCTGACAAACGCCGCGTTGCTCTTTGCGACGTTTCGCGAGTCGTGGTACATATAAAAACCGTATCGATCATGGTGGCTCATTTATAAAGGGAATATTACAGAGTTTGCAGAGTTTAACATCTACGTAAGGTCCCGTTTATTTGTTATTTAATAATAATTATTATTATTATTATCATTATTATCATTATTATCATTATTGTCATTATTATCATTATTTTCTCAGGGTAGTGCACCTGATGAATGGTACACAAAGGTACTAACAAATAGATAATCTTCGAACACTCTGCGTGTGACCCAGAAGCGCGACGTCCATCTTTTCTCTGCCTGCACTTTCAGGTAAGATAAGATATACCGCTCGACCTAACACACGTGTTTTAGCTACCCGATCCGTCCTCGATACCCTCTTGACATCCGAGCCTACGCTCTTCAGGAAGATGTTATGTGAGCTGTTGACGTTTTTCGCAAAGACCTACGCGGAAGTATTTAATATCACCGCTGGACCTCCCGTACACGATCCAATTGCCGTTGCGGCTATACTCCCGGATGAGCAGCTTCGTCTTCTGGAATTTGAGTGGGAGGAAGGCAGCGTGCATGTTACTTGCTCAGGGACCGGAGCTTGGAAGGACCGTCTGGTGAAGGTGATGCTCCAATGGCGCAGCACAGCGGAGTTGCGACGATAGACATGGGCAGTGAAGGACTTAAAATTGGCAATGTCAAGACAATGGTCGGTATGAAAGCTAACGCGGACGCCTTTTGGAACCTGTCATGGCAGCGTTGACAAATCTGACGCCGTGTCTCCGTTGAACACATGAGCTGTATGAGTCCCATTGGGTCTCTGTTGTACGATATATCTTTCTTTTCGAGGATTTTCCTTTGCTCTAAGGGTTGTATACTTTTGAATATCTCGCACGAAATTTTTTGGCTTGGAATTGCTGCTAGTATAGATATGAATTATTTTTCTTCTCTTCCTCTTTATCTTTCCGTTTTTCTTCTTTCGTTTCTTTTTTTTATTTCGGTCCACGATTCGCTTGCAAGGGTTAATTTTCATTTGTAAAGTCCGTTGAGCACGTTATCAGTTAATCCTTTTCGTATAGACTCCATTCTCATTCCTTTTCTCTTTGCAGGGGAGGGGGGAAATGCATATTGCCGTTTTTACTTATCAGCTTGCGAGGAGAGAGGGAAATTAGACTGGTTCAGTAAAGAGAGTTATCAACCACTTATAATTGAAAATAATTTCCGATATCTCAAAGGTCCGTGAGCAGAGAGGTAAAAGGCAGATAGGGAAGATAGGTATACTTAACTTATATAGTTACGAGGCAGTCGTATTCCAATCTGTATAGATATTATGTGGATAGATTGCCGCGGACTTTATTTTTATTTGATCGACATACTTCTTAGATGGATTTTGGGTGAAAATGATCCTAGAAATCTGTGGTAGAAATTTGCATTTATATTGGTCGCACTTTTCTCATCTTCTTATCTATCACCATCCCTCCGTGCTCCCGGTCTGTGAGTGCCTTAGTTTCGCCCTCTTGCGCGGATAAATTAGCCTAGATGACGAACACCCAAAAACCAATATTAAAAAAGGAGCCAAGAAAAGAAAGAAAAAGAAAAGACAAGCGAAACGGTTTTATATATAGAAATTATAGATTAAAAATTCTTCGAAGCTAAGCTTAGCGTCAGCCCAAGGGTAAGAACTACGGCGCGGAGAAAGAAGGAAGAGAGTTGGTTAGTTGTCGTAGAGAATAATATTAATATTAATATAAACAAGTAAACAAGTAAACAAAGTAACAAACAAAAATACTTCTGTCTTATTATTCATTAAAATTATTATTTTATTTGTTTTGTTATTTATTTGTTATCTACTATAATTTATCACGCAAGTTGTGTGATATCCTCCCGTATAACATTTTCACAGTATATATACTTGTACATATACAGATAGTACTCATATATATATATCCATCCATCATCCCACTTCATATCTGATCCAATCACCACCATCACCGTCACCATCACCATTTGCCCTCCATTTTTCCTCCTCTGCCGCATACATTTTCTTTTTCGATAGTTCTTCTCTCTTCTCTCTTCATTTTCTTTTTTCTTTAATAGCAAAAAGACCCTCCTTCCTTTAAGCTTGTGAAGAAAGGGTCCTAGTCTAAAAAGACCCCGCAATTGCAGATTTCTTCTGAGTTGTTCAACGGTTGTTCGCTGGCATTGCTTTGAAATTTTTTCGTTTTGCCTGCGCAGGCCCTGCTAGTAGGTGCAGTAGCGGGTCTAGAATTTTTTTCGCCTCTTTTTTCCCCCCTTTCTCTCTTACTCTTCCTCGTTTTTTAATTTCTATCAGGCTATCGAGGATTATCGAGAAAAAAAAAAAAAAAGAGAGAGAGAGAGAGAGAGAGAGAGAGAGAGATAGAGAGAGAGCGGGGAAGGAAGAGAGAGGATCCATCGATCTCTACTACCTTTGCATTTAACTGCTAGTCATCTTTCATTCTAAATTTCTTCCATAAATTCGTCCAATCTCTCTCCAATTTTCTTCCCATCGTTGCAGTACGAGTATATCCACCTCTAGCTCATTTATACTAGGGATTTCTAATTTTTTTTTTTTCCTCAGAAGTCAAAACAAAGGTTTTCAAAAAAAAAAAACATCAATTGTCTTCGGAGGTATTGTTATTTTCACTTCATTTTCGAAAATTTGCATTCCCAGGCTGTCTTTGTTTATAATTCTTGAAAAAAAGCTCTTTCGTCTTATTGAAATTCCGTTCTTCCTGTTGTATTTTTGGATTTCTGCCCAAGTTTTCTCCCTTTCTTCAGATCTTTTGCCATATATTCCCAAGATTCTCCCGGATTCCGCGGTCTTCGTTGATTGCAGCCAGTTAGGTAAGCACAACCGGAGCAAGGAAAAAATCAGGATTATTCGAGGAAAGAGATTTGAACCCTTCAAAAACATAAACTTCCCTTCTTCTGAGAGCTCAATTCCTTTTTCACACGAAGACGATATTCGATTGATCGCTTTAGCAAAAATCACTTTTTCGTTTCTATTTAAAAAATCTAAATATTTTTTCTTTGAAATTTGCTAATCTTTTTACCCCTCCTCGATAGTACTCAGAAAGCAGTGTTATCGTTTGGTTGTCAGTTTTCAAGAACAAAAAGCGTGTAAGCAAGCACCTCACCAAACAACGACGAATATCCAAAATTTCAAGCCCTCAACAAAACGCCCTTTCAACGGCGCTGGACGAACTGACAACAGGGAACCCCCACCCCGCTGCTTTTCCTGAAGATTTTCTTAATCTCTGTTCATCCAGAAAAAACTTTATCAAACCGACGTGGCGACATAAGATTCGCTAGAACTTCATACGAGGCGTGATGGAACAAGTTTATTGCACTGTAGGTCCTTGCAAGCTGATCTTTTCTAGAAGCTCTTCTTCTCCCTTTCTATTATACTTCCTCTTTTTTTCCCTACTCTTTTGTATGGTCCTATTGTATCTTATTCATTATCGCTATCTATTACTCTCTTTGTTTTTCCTATTTGCTTGTGTGCTTATATATATATGTATACGACTATATTTATATAATATATATCATCTATATATTATACCTTTGTATACATGTTGCCTTATATTACGTGGGTGGAAGAAGATGTGGCGATGACATGTCACAAGGATATCCTTTGCTCAATTAGTTCACTATGACGATCCCTTACTAACCAATTTTGATAGTTGATTCTCACGGACGGGTACCTTCCGGGTAATTTAAACCTGCTTTTCCTTAGTGGCCCGCAATTGCCTATCAATAGGCATTCAGTGTCTTGATCCATCAAGACAATGGCCAATGGACCAAGTTAACCGAGGCTGTGAACAGGCGCCCAGGTCCTTGCGCACTCACTCCGTGATGGCGGCACCACCAGGAAACTGGTCGTTCTGATCCCGAAGAGGGACTCAGCGAAGCGACTATAACGGAGCTAGAGGTATTGCAAATTCCTGATGTTTAGCTACTAGTATTCCGTAATGAATCGATAAGACAATGTGCTAACCACAATTGGTTTAATAACCATTTTAGCGACTATATGACTATGTCATCAAGGTTTCTCGCCTCGCTAACAGAGAACCAGCAAACTTGATGCTGCTGGGCGATTGAGCTTGCACAGACGTTCACCAAGATTAAGCTCTGGAGTCTCGTGCAATTCTCGAAAATCATTTACCTAGATGCGGACGTGCTAGCCCTCGGTGCACCGGACGAGCTGTTTGATACCGAGGCTGATTTCGCCGTAAGTTGAGCATTCGTTTATTGCTGTCCACAGACATTCTCAAGGCAACGCAACGAAAGCAAAAGCTCTAACACGTCATCCTAATTTACCAGGCGTGCCCGATGTTGGATGGCCGGACTGCTTCAATAGCGTAAGTCATGATTCCCTTTTTCTTCCAATACTTTAGAATTATTAGCCAATAAATTGCTGACTTTGCGACTGTAGGGTGTCATGGTTCTCACGCCAAACATGGGAACATACAGCGCTCTATTAAATTTGGCAGAACGAGGACTGTCGTTTGACGGTAAGTTCTTTACAATGCGTATTTCGCGACCCTGCCGCATTTCTTTGATTGTATCGATGCTTAGGAAAGTGATTCTAACCGTTCGTGTATACAGGAGCGGACCAAGGACTGCTAAACATGCATTTTAGGAGTTGGCACCGACTTTCTTTCACCTACAATGTGACACCGTCGGCAAGTTACCAGTGCGTAGGCCAGAATTTTGAAATTCCGAAATTTCCCCATCCTCCTCCCCAAACAAGGTAACATTTCGCTAACTATGACCTAGGTATACCCCGCATACCACCACTATGGCTCAAACATCCGCATGGTACACTTCATTGGTGCAAATAAACCATGGCTTCAAAGTAGGCCAAGCGGAAGCAGTCAACATCCTGCTTCTTATGGTGACCTGCTTTCGAGGTGGTGGGCAACGTGGGATCTGCATTACAGATCTCTAAGTGAACAGAATCCAGCTGGAAAACAAACTCTGGCGCGCCATTCTCGTTCCAATTTGGACAGAACCAACAGCAACAACCTGCTGGATACGACCCCAACTTCAGGAGAAATCACAGCACCTACGATAACGCACCTCCGAGTGGGCCTACAACATGGCAACCACCGCCGAAGGTGTCGGAAAAGAAAGAACAACCTCAAGGTTCCCAGTCACCCCAGGAAAACAAGCTTACAAACCGCCAGTATTCCAGACCATGGAGGAGGAGAACTGGGGAAACCTTACGTACCCCCCATTTACCTTCCGAAGGAGGCTGTTCCGTACGTGCCTCGAGAGATGCCGTACTCAATGTATTCACAGACAAAGGTACCAGATACCGTCTATCACAGTCATGAGGAATATAATAAACAAGGAATGCAACAGGCTGCTCAATCCACGACGCCGCCGCCACAGCAGCAACAAACTTCCTACACAGCAAATAGGAGGTTTTCTGCTGATGACATCCAAGAAAGAGTCGATAAAGACCTTCCATTCCCACCCCCCCTTGTAGCGTCCGAAGAGAAAGATGATGCGGAGGATAGTCATGAGCCTATTTTTGCAAGATCGCAAGGTCAGTCAAAGCCGGCATTTGAAGCTCCAATGCAAAATTGGGATCCTGCAAGGTTCTCACCACCACCAGGTTCTGCTCCAGAAGCGAAGAATTTCCCCACGCACACGTACGAGTGGAATACCTCCACCGAAGAGACCCCTTCGTGCCACCCAAGCTTTCCTCACCACCTAAAAACCTTAACTACCAGCTGCCTGCCAAGGCCCCCACGGGACCACAAGGGTGTTCCCATGGGAGAAAGAAGCAACAAGAACAGGAGGTGGATCGCCGCTCGTTGACCCTGAATCACCAGTGGATGTCAAGATTGTTTCCGAAGACGATTGGACAAGCTACAGCTTGGTCAACGCTTGGGATAACGATCCAGATATGGCCGTTACGTAGAAACTTTCCAAAGTTACCTACCAGGCCGACGATCCGGTACGGCGACACCCAAGCAAGCTTTTAGAATTGCTGATTTGGATGTCAGAGACGGTGCGGTCCAAGGCAAAACAGATATAATCCCCCCAGCACTTCCCGTAACCCCTAACCCTGTCCGAAGCATGCGCGGTTCCTGGCAAGCAAATGTCTTGAACGATGAGTCGAAGTATCCAGCGCGAAGGGTATCCCCAGTCAAGAAGAGTGGGATCCTGCCCAACAGTTGGAGGAACTGAAGAACGCTCCCGCAATGCTGCTGAAGAAGAGTCCCCCATCGCCAAATAATCTTGGCTTGGGATCTCCTCGGTCTCCAGGCGAGGTATTAGTTTCCTCCTCTGTCCCCGTTCCTCAACTTCCCCACATGATAACAGCTCAAATTGAGGAACACAGAAGAGCATCACTCCTGGCGCACCAGCAGCAGACTGGAGAGCCTCCGACACACGAAGACTTCTCGTTACGGGCTGGGACAGCCCTACCGCCGGGGCAATTAGACCGATCGCCATGCGCAGCGCTTCGACGCAAACAGAAGGTCCTGATGTGGAAGATAAGGCTGTACAGTGGTGTGAAGAGGATTTTGCCCGGGCGGAGAGTAATGTCGCCAATCAACCTGTTGAGTTGGCTTCAGCCTGATTAACCTTATTTAACAAAAAACGAAAAGCGTTTCCTCTCTAACCCTTTAACTGTTGTTTTCTGTCTTGTTTTTCTTCTTTCTTTTTTTTCTCATTGGCTTAGTTCTGTTTCGTTCCTCTCCTAAATTTGCTGTTCAACGCATATATTTGTGGAAATTTGCATGACATTTTGAACCATTTCCCTCCAAACTACCATTTAAATTTCCCAAAAACGTCTGCTAGACATTTCATATGTAACAATGTGAATTTATAGTTCAGCATTCCTTGTATATCTTTTGATTTAACTACCGTACATGACATGTCATTCACTTTCGTATTTTGAATGATTGACTTTTGTGTTTTCTTACGCCATACATAGCACTCCTTTTCTTTCCTTTTGTTACTTCGCAATTCATTTCTCTCCGCAAAAAAAGAGAGGATGTACTTAAAGCATTTAGGTGCCATGAAAAGAGACATTCCTCAACCTTCCTTGTACGATACTCGGTGAAGTCTGTTCATTTAGTTTCTTTTCGCCTTTCGCCGCTTTGAACGACAGCATGTATACCACTAGTTGGCTAGGTTACTGGAGCTTACCACATAGTGTGATGATCTGATTTTTATTCTTTGAGAACTGATATTTTTCACCTATATTATTGATGTGATACCTTTCTTTTACCTTGAAACGTAGTAGCCTTGCACTGATAAAGCTAGAACTGTATATATATAGCTGGCATAGGAAGCCACCATCTACGGCATACTTCTATTTGAGGCAAAGCTCTAGTGTTTCTGTGCTTCAAGAAAAAAAAATAAAAAATAAAAAATAAAGCTCTTTGTGCATATTATCTTAAGATTTAACAAATATACTAGCCAAAAGACAGAAAACGCCGAATCCCGCCAGAGATTTTGAACCCCGTACCAACCGCTGACCTCATGCGTAGAAGGTATTATACAACTCGAATGCTTCCCGATTTTGATCTTACATCTTTTTTTGTCGGATTTTTTTTCTCCGCCAAGTTACTTCAAAACTCGAAAAAGTCGTCCTCGTCCTCCTTATCTTTACCAACCCAAGTGAGAGCTTCATGCTGGTCTTCCTCCTCCGCACCGTCATCTTCAGATCCGGATCCAACATGTGCTCTACTTCCCCTTTCCTCCGCTTATCTGCCTTGTCGCTAGACTTCGTATTCAAACTTATCCTCCCCGCAGCCATATCCGCCTCTATCCGCTCCCTGATGCTCTTCCTCTTCTTGTCGGACTTCGTGTCTTCGCCGTCCCGCCTGTACAGCGAAACGTATTTTTCTAGTGGTGGGTAGTGCAGTATGTACGCCAGGTCTACTTCGGCTTCGTGGAGTTCGCTTTTCACGTCGGAGGAAGAATCCGAGGAGGGAGAGGGAAGCAGCTTTTTTCGGAGTTGGTTTACTTTTCTTGTTGCCTTTTGACGCTCTGTAGAAGTAGCAATTACATTTGCAATTAACAACCAATGGAAAAAATTAGAAAATTAAAAGAAGAATTGAGCGAGGGAGCAATTACCGAAGAACCGAACCATGTGGTACTTCTTCCGCACGGCGTCCATCTTCTCGCCATCTTTTATCGCGCCGAGCTGGTGCTTGTACGCCTCCAGCGCCTTCTCGTGCTCCGCGCGCGCCGTCGCCGATAGCTTCGATGTGTCGAGCGCGAGCAGCCGGGTCGTATCCCGTATCTTCTTCTTCAGCTGCGGTGCGGACAGCGTGGACGACGCCGCAGGTGCGGACCTGGCATGCTTCCGCTTCCGCCGCTGCTTGTGGTTTGCGTTTGCTGCGTTCATGATTTTGCTGTGTTAAAAAGAATTGGTGCAGAACTCGAGAGAAAGAGAGGAGGGAAGAGAAGACAAAAAATGGTTAAGAAAATTTAGTGTTCGACATTGCTGTCACATGATAAAATCTCAAAAAAATGCCAAGGGGCAAGGGTAGCAGCAGACAGAAAAAAGTTTTCCTACAGCAAGGTTTCCAGCAAGTATATATACACCTTTTCGGCCCGCATCTCTCAACAAAATCACATCTGATTTGGTGATGTAGTTGGTTATCATATCTGTCTAACAAGCTCGTGCGATTCCAGATAACTGGTTCGTACCCTTGTACACAGAATGTCCTCAGTTCGAGTCTGGGCCAAATCATGTAAATTTTTTTTTTTTTTTTTTTTTTTTTACTCATCACTTATATTTCTTATTTTATTCACCATATATACACATACTCAAGTATATATATTATTCTAGATATTTTTTTCTCTCCCTTTTTTGCACACAATATTAAATGATTGATTGATAAAATCTCCGAGAAGTATATCTATTTACTCTATCGGGTTTAGGGTTTTATGGTATCTTGCTTTTCGTATATATATAAACCGCTATTCGCGATGTATTCGTATTATATCACACGCGACAAAAGATCCTAGGAATGCTGGCATATTATAACTGCCTCGATCATTTGTAGCTAGAATTTTCTTCTCCCGAGTGGAAAGGGGATAGGAAGCCCACAAGGCAATAAGAAACGGCTAATCAATGCTAATTTTTTTAGTCTTTTCTAATCCTAATATACATTGCAGAGACCGCGGACAAGCACTCCTGTAGATGCACTCTATATACTTAGATATTTATTTTCATTTCAGTGAAAAGGTAACGAAAAAAATAAAAACCTAACGGAAAATGGCTTAACACTTTTGTGGATAATGAATTAGAGAGTTTATATAGTGAGTCGAAAAAACTCTATACATATATACAAAATATTTTACAAAATTGGTCGTGATGCTGTCTTTTCGAGCAGGGACAGAATTCTTCTCGTGGCAGTCACGAATTGCGCGAACGAGTCTGATGGTGATGGGGGGTGGCAGATTGTAGGGTAGAAGTAGAGTCGACGGATTGATCCTCTTCGGTTTCTTTCCCGTTTCTGCGGAGATCGAGTGGATACTAGTATCTGCGTCCACGGCAGTCTCTGTATCGCGGTAGTCTCTGCGTCGGTGGCAGTCTCTGCATCCACGGCACTCTCGGCATCCGATGTCGTTCCGTTGGCATCTCCTTCTAGACCCGCCTCGTAGTCAACGTCATCTGCAGCCTTGTGAAACTCGTCCGCGTTCCACCTATCCGGATTGGGACCTGCCTTGCCTCCACCCAAGGACCTCTTCTTCTTGACCAAGTCGGGACGGAGATCGCTTGTATTTGCCCTCGTCGGTCCTCCACCATTTGTCTTCCCTTTCGGCCTGGCCTTCTACCTCGGGCATCTCTGACGGCGCCTCTGAGTTTGGAGAATACTTCAGGCGTAGTTCCTGGAACTTGGCGCCGGCTGCGCCACCCTCTATCTTCGAGTAGACGAGATCTTGGTTTGGCCACCGGTAGTAGAAGGACGAGTGGTGTTCCAGGCGGTGAAAAAGTATTCGATCGTCGTGGCGTCCGTCGTCTCGCTTTCACTTTCGCTCGGATGCCCTATCATCTGGGACGGTAGTTCGAGCCTGATCGACGGCGGGGTAACGAATTTGGAATTTCTCTTGGGATTCAGCTGGGAGTCTCCTAAATATTTCTGCACAGCGGGGGATTTTCCGCCGCCGAGTCCGACGGTTTCCCACGTACGAGCGAATATCCGCCGCTTTATCCGGCAGTAAGACATCTGCCACAGTTTCGTACAGCGTCGCGGTCAAGGAAGGATGGGACAGCTTGCCGGTGACAGGATCCGTTCGACCCTGAGCGTAACTTTCGGCACATTCTCAAAGGTGGCGGACTGTGTCCACGGCGAGGGTGAGAAGTGGATGAGGAATGAGCTCGCTATCCGGTACGGCTTCAAGCGTACCATGGCGTCGTTGATGTGCGGTACCGTATTGATAAAAAGCGGGAATAGTTGCCTTCCATTAGGGCATCTAGGTCATAAACTGTTTGGTCTTGGAAGCTGGGGTGGAATGCACAATGTGACCCACGTAAGAATGGTACTCGATGTCTACGGGCAAGCCCCGTACGTTTTTTTTAGGTCCTGGGGACTACCCCGTTCGTGTCGAGGAAGCTCTTCAGGGCGGCAGCGTCGGAAAGGATGCTTTCCTCGACGTCATTGGTCTTACTTCGGTCGACAGAGTGGCAACTTCACTGGATACGCTGGATGATGCGTATGCGCCGGCTGGTAGCTGTTGGAACGCGGATTCCGTAACTTCCTCGTCCTCGCGTGCTAATTCTGCCGCATCTTCATTCGCAGTCGTAGTGGTAGTAGTCACCGTATCTTGCTCAGTATCTACCCCACTCGTCCCGATCGACTCACCCTCATCTGGCACAATAGCCGCGGTAGGCGTCTCGGCACGAGCTTCAACACCGGCCACCGCTTCTTCGCTTATTGTTACTTCAGCTGAGGTACACTGAGTTCACGTGAAGATTGGCCATCTTTGGTGGAAAGCACTGCCACCTGATCAGAGTTTGGCGTATCGGACGCTTTTGGAAAGCCTTTGCACGACTTAGAGCACCTGCAACGGATCGAGCCGTAGTACTGCCTGGCTTCTCACGCACACTTCTCCACCGCGACCAGTGGCTTGCTCGGAAGCGCAAAGGTAGCGACCTGTTTTCTGTGACGGTGAAAAGCGCTGCGCTCTGCGTGGCTTTGGTTGCAGTCTCGCATAGTAGAGATACTTGGCGAACTGACCAAACAAGTCGAAGGAATTCAGGAGGAGCCTCTTGGCGTCGTCTATACGAGTCCGAGCCTCCGTCCGGATACATAAATACGTAGCTGCACCAAGGTTTAAACCATTAACACGGAAGCTATTTTAAATCATAAAACGTAGTATTTGACTCACTGTTTTCTCATCAACTGTGTCGATAAATGTACTGGTAGCTCTAGAGATCGGCCCTATGAGGGAGCTGTCAAATCCAGCAACCCTCAGCATTGGTGTAACGTCGACGTCTTCGGATACGATGTTGCTGACCATATTTCTAATGGCAGCTTCACATTTTTTGATGCGGTTGGCCGTTCCGGTCAATTCCAAAGATTTGGTTGCCAGCTGAACTGTAATTTTGGTGTTCGTCGAGTTTGCCAATGCTCGTATATTGTTACCACCTACACGATCCCAAGCCAGAGAGTTGTTAGCATTCGAGTTTTGCAAGGGGAAACATTCGGAAATGGACAGCGAGAGAAAACGCCTCCACTCCAAAAGGAGAAAGAAAGAAAGGAAAGAATTTGGCAGCATTGAGGCAAGATAACAGACCTTCTCAATGATGAAAAACAGTTTCACCGGTCAGATTCCACGACCCTCTTCCGGACAACGTCCACTGCCGGATCAATCTCTTCCACAACTCGACTTTCCATATCTTTCCCAAAATTATGTGATAAATTGAGCCTTCCTTAGCCCTTGAGTCGTAACGGGTTCTTCGAGTGTGTCGTACATCAACCTGATGTAATTTCGCAGGTTTTGGTTTCTGAACGACTTGTCAAGCTCCTGCTTGAGCTGCTCATCCGCTCCTTGGAAACCTTGAGGTTCTCAGGTTTATAAGACTCGAAAGCGTCTAACAGGTTGGTCCGGCATCCTCCTTTTCTTCGCTTTGACGAGGATGTCGTTGAGCCTCTCGTCGAGGGATGCTTCATCCAGCGGCTGGAATCCCACCACCGTCTGCCGTCTGGCGACACTGCGCTTTCTCGCGTATGACATATTTGTCGCGCAAATCCAAGACCGCCTTTTTGCTATTGCTTCCGGCAATGCCTTCGGGACCAAAGATTTCCAACTGATAATCCTCCTTTCGGACCTTGGGCTTTGTTTTGGTCTTGGTTGCAGCTGCAGCGGCGGTTCCCAGCAGACGTCGTCTGGCTGCCGTCGAGTTGTTCCAAGCTCCCAGATTCCTGTCAACGAGGCATTGCCAGCATAACCGTTCGGCGGAGGACCAATTGATCGCTCTAGGAGGCCGTCGTCCGTACATCGAGTACCCTTTCTCAATCGGCTAGGTACAAGTTCTTTAAAAAGAGCAGAATGAAAAACTCAAAGCATTGTGTGGTGCAGTGAAGGAAAGATTTTTTTTTTTCCCGACTCGATACCGTTGCTTGCTATCAAACGGAACACCAGGAAAAGAAAAAAAAAAAAAAAAAAAAAAAAAAAAAAAGGAACTTTGGGCCTTCTTTTTTACGGTTCAGGAAATGGTCCTTCCTGATTCGATTTTGGTTTTCCGGTCAAATTTTAAATATTGAAGTATAGGAACGGTTATCTTGCCTCGTTACCGTATCTTGGCGCTTTTTTTCAAGTACCTTTTGTATCTTCTTTGCTAAAATAGCCAAAAGTACTTTGAAGTATTTTTGTGGCAGCAACTCATATCGTGTTGCTACAAACCCATTATGTTATGCTGCTACAAATTCATCATGTCGTGATGTTGCATGTGCAATTAGAGTTGTATTCCCTCATCCGTAAAAAATTGGCCGGGTTATCCTGCACTCTATGACTCAAAGCTCGTTTCCAAGTATTTTTGGTACCTGAATTGTCACAAAATAGCAGCATGAATCAAATTCTCTTGTCATAGGTTTTACCAACTCTTCGCCATTGTGACATTGCTACCAAGCATCAGTGATAGATACAATCCAAAAGTCACCACCACAGTCGTGCTATCATCTTCGTGTATCGCAACTAAATATGCAATTTTATTTGCGGCGAGGCTTTGGTTCAAGGCCAAAAATACAAATAAAAGAAAGCTAATTTGGGAGTGATAAAGCTATATTTTACTTATTTTTAAAGCCCCCTAATTGTATTTAGTAGCGTGAAAGACCCTGTTAGTGACATTTATTTTGTCGTGCAATCTTCTTTCCTGAGTGCTGTCTTGAGAGAGAAAACAGCCAGAACCGTATCATGCAAAAAATGTTCCTTAAGGTGAAAATAAGTAACAGAAGGGAAGAAACATCAGTTTATTGATTTTCGAAAAGAGACATAAGTTTATTGATTTCTTTTGCTTTCATTTTGATTCTTAAAAAAGAAGCGCCAGTTTTAAACCCATGCCTTGCTGTAATTGCCATTAACAACGCCGCACCACGGCCCTTTCCGGTCGCTTATTTCTGATCCTCAGAAACCGGTTGTTGAGCATCGAGAGGAGGTTCCGGGATGTTCAACTTTCTGCGACATGAGGGACTGATAGATGAGGACACGGTCTATTTTCTTGTTGTTGTCAATTGAGGGCCTTAAGACGCTTAGAGTCGTTCTTCCTCAACGTACGAAGATCGAGTTTGATATCGGCGATCTACGTTAATTTCGTTGGGTAGAAAACACCAGTTAGTTGTATACAGTGAGAATTGAAGAAGCTAAAGGACCAACCTCGTAACCCGCACCAACCAAGAAGCGCAGGAGCCCAGTAGTTTCGCCGGGATGCCGAAAAACTTCAGGACGTTAGCTCGTCATTAACAGAGAAATTTTTTGATTTCTCTTGTTGATTAATTTTTTTTACCTTATTTCCAAACCAGACTGGTCGCGCCTTGGAGGAAAGGCGGGCTTGTTCGTATCGGCACTCCAAGGTCGTCTGCAATGCCTCGGCGTGGCGGACGACCACCTTTGATACGCGATCTATAGAACTGTGGCGAAGGGTATAGGACGCTACAATTTACGTTGGGAGTGAGATATATTGAGTAGTTAGCTAGAGGGGTACTTATCGAAACGGTAGTTGATTGGAGCTTCGAAACATAGCCATTTTTTGTCTTTTTTAATTGCAATCCGTTAGTTGTATCGTCAACCACTTGCTTTTAATTCGGAGAGGAATGAAAGAGATGAGATGTATATTGTTGTATTTTAAGTGTGGTAAATAATTAAAAAAGGCTTGAACACCTTCTTGCCTTTGTCGTTTTTGGCAAACTTATTACACTCAAACTCGATATATTCTATATATTTGCCCCACTCTTTTATTTTTTGGCCTTGTTTTTTTTTTTTTTTTTTTTTTTTTTTTGTCTAGGAAATAGTCTTTCCTAATTTGAAATGTTGACGCATCTATAACGGCTCTGACTTACCCCGCGCCTAATTCACAATCTTTAATATAAACCGCAATACTATAATACTCGATCCTGTGCTATTATCCAAAATCTGCCGTTTTGTATTTTCCAGCTTGTTTCGTTTTTTCGGGTGTTCCAACTTCCAAGTGACAGTAGACTCCTCGCTTAATAATATTGCGATAATTTTTAAATTTTTTTTTTGAAAAAAAAAAAAAAAAAAAAAAAAAACTAGAGGTTCAAAAAATAAATTTATCTGTTACACTTTCACCCACTATCCACCTACGCACGGCACGGTACGTCCACCTTCCACATCAGATGACGATACTCCCTCAACAATGTATCAGTTGCCCACAGGAAAAATCAATACAAGTCTCGAACCTAGTAATCCTGAAAGTATGAGTAAGGACAGGACTAAAGATAGGTGATACGATACGGTATCCGTACATTATTATCTTTTCTCCTCTTTTTTCCCTCTTCCAAACCTGGTCACCCGGGGAGAGACATTCTATAACTTTTTCGGTGGGAAAAAAAAAGGTCCGGGATCACGAGAAGGAAAAGAAGAAGAGAGTGTCTCCTTCTCAACGGTTCTGTCCTGTCTCACAGAGAGGTCGTGGATCGTGATGTGTGTGTGATAGAAAGTGTGTTATGAATACATATTCACCTCTATAAATTTATAACTTCGGATGAAATGAACTCTTTACGGGTATATACTTTTTTTTTTTTTTTCTCTATCCAGATTCGATTGATAAAAGTACCAAGCATATACCTAGAATATCCACATACTAAAATATAAAGCTGGGGGCTTGAAGGCATTGTTGGAAAAGAAAAGGAGAAAAGAGGGAATATAATTTTGTCTACGTCAAGAAAAGAACCCGACAAATCTTCAAACTAACACCAGGACCCTTGGAAAGTCTGGGGGGTTCAGTTAGAATAGAAAACGATAAGAAGGGGGAAAAAAGAAAAAAAAGAAAAAAGAAACACAAAATAATTTTGACAGCAAATCGATATCTGCATATACGATCTCTCTTTAATCCTTTTCTTGTGCGTTTGGGCCGGTGTTGTTGTTGTAACTCTCCGTTCCTTTTCCCAGTGACCTACCTGCCCTGTTTTAGGTTAAGAGCGCGAGGACAACTTTCCCTTTTTGTTGCTTGAGATAGATATGCCAGTTACTGCGTTGTTTACTTCTCATAGTAATAATCTCTCTACTTCTTCTTCTTCTTCTTCTTCTTCTTCTTCAGTCGTTTGTTGTTTTTTATTCTATTTTACTTGATTATTATCCCCCTTCTCTTTCCCTTCTTATCTTTTTATCTTTACTTTCATTTCATGTCAATTTCATTTCGCCTGGCGTCGTTTAATTAAAAATACAATAATAATAATTTAAAGAGATCCAAGAAGAAGGAGAGGACCCCAAAAAATTACCCACACGGCACACACAAGAAGGTATTTTATTTTATTTTATTTTATTTTATTTTATTCCCTCATATCGATCAGCGTCATAATCCTCTTCCTCTCTTCCCTCTTCTCTTGTTTTTCCCTATTCAACAATTACTTAGGTACATTCTCACCTCCTCGCTGTCTCTATCCCTAGTATGTGATTATTTATAATATTTGAAAGCATCACAATACCCCAAAGTGAAAGGGGAATTCTTTCTATTCTCTTTCTCTTTCACTAACAACTCTTTACATCTATTTTTTAGCCAGTAAGCATTGCTTTTCTTGCGCTGCTTGACACTTTCCGGAGGATACCTACTCGTTTTCTGACTGGTTTTTCTATAGAGGCAAAAAAGGCGGGATTCCGTGTTTTCCTGGCTCTCCGGTTCAGCTTCCACGTACCAAAGCAGAAAAAGAATATTATTACACTCATCCTGCCCTCTTTCAATTCTCTCCAGGAGATACCATTTCGCCACATAACCATTAGCACACACACACACTGTGGTTCTTTCTGCCGCTCTCTCCGCTGATGACCATACCCTGAGGATTGAGAGCTAGGAACCTGCATCGACAACACCAAAACACTCACGCTGATTCCAGGACGGGAAGAGACCACTCAACACGGCGAAATTTTGTTACGTGGCGACGTAGTACGCTCAATGATCAAGGCTGTGCGGCCGCGACCCAAGCATCAGGCTCTCGTCCTGAAGGCTTACCCGGCAAGGGTCCAGAAGAATGCGGTGGAAAAGGCAAATTCTCCGAACTTTCCTATCTTCTGTACTACGTCTCGACAAGGAGGAGTAAACTCCAAAAGGTTGGTTCTTTCTTGGAGAAAAGGACACTCGGATGTCTGGCGGAATCGCATTGGGTAAGCGACCATTATTATAAACAAACCGAACATGTTTTGGCTATTTCCCGATTTATCGAATATTAGCGACGGCTTCGTTGTCACTGTCTCTCTCCTTTCCGAAATATTTTTTCTTTTCTCTTCTTCTCTGTTTTGGAAAGCAAGTCCGCTTATTTCATGGTCGCAAATTTTCGTCATACAGAAATGTGCAGGTTACACTCGACATCTGCCGCGCCTTGATTGAGAAATGCCCTCGGGATCTCAATCTTTACGGCTCATCGATTCTCAACATCCTCACCACTATCCTAAGTCGCGAGATATTTCCCTTATTGAAGATTCCCTTCCGTGCTTCAACGCGTTCTGTACCCACACGATGGAGCACCCTCTCGTCCGATGAAGGATTCGTCGCCGCAGTTTGAGGAGGTCTTGCGGCTTTTCGCGAGCTGCGCCGTCTCCCGAGCACGGGCCAGGAATTACGATGGCGCTCCGTCGGGCTGAAAGCCGTGAAGAGTATATCGTCATCAGAGGCCCTTTCCGCAGCGGACGCAAAACAGCAAATGGAGATAATCGCACCCGTCGCCCTGCAGAACGTTTACACGAGGACGAGGACTTCTGAGGACACTTATGGTGAGGTTGGCGAGCGCCGAAGCCGGGGAGGACAGCCCGTTGAGACGAGGGTGAGCATCGGCACCGTCGACGGCACCATGGCGAGTACCGTCGCGGACGAAGACAAGCTGGAAGAGGAAGACATTGGCCTGCTGGCGATGCAAAGCCTTAAGAAGATTTCGAAGTTAGCAACAACGCTGGACAGGTCCGCCTGGCAAACCGCTTCATTCTCGACTTCGTTATAGCAAGCGAACATATCCGAGACGTGGATGACAGGTATGGTCGAGATTATGGCCGCTGGACGTCTGTGCAGTACCGATTCCTCTTCTCCAGATATTGGAAACGCTGGTCGCGGCGCCTATGGAGGAAGCATACTTGGGGAAGCAACTTGTCTATGCACAGCTCATTTCTTGGCTCCTTAGCTCGACAGTCAACCTTGTGGGACTATCCGTGATGGACGTCCTGCTCGCGCTAATTGCTAAGATATAGGCTTCTGCAGCTGAGTCTGCGCCCACGGAAAGCAATGGGTCTGCCAACGGATATCCTCCCAGCCTCCGGCGCGGCAGCACACCTAGTCGTAGTGGAACGGCGGCGCTCCAAAGCACTACTGCCGCCCTCCTCAACATCACAGCTGCTATCACCCAGGTGGTTACGACACCTTCCTCGACGCGCAAGGAGCTACTTAGCAAGCTGAAGAAATGCATCGCGGATCTTGCGACCATATATATTATCCGAGCAGATTTCGACATTGTAGCGGAACCCTAGCGAGACCAAGCCGTCAACAAATCCCGCCAACTACCGATCCGATGGTCGCATCAAACTCGGAGCGGGGAACCTTTCCGAGAAGCCTAACGTCGATGATTTTTTCACCTTTGCAACCGCCAGAGCGGTGGCCTCAAGCCGTCAAAGAAGTGCTTCTGGTTGCGAACCAGCGGGAATTGACGGAGTGGGCGGAATACGGTGCCGCTAAGCGTATGGAAGGTACGCACTGGCTCCTCCGGGATGAAGAGAAGGGGGTGCGGAAGGCCTACAATCGATGCTCTGTGCACCTACCTCAGGGTCGAAGTGGGGAGATCGAATTCGGTGGGCGGTGTAGGGGCAGCATCAATGACGCAAATAACCTGATGATTACCTCCAGGACGAACAAACTCCTCAACTCCAGCTTCATGAGGCTTTTGCATCTCTCATCTACGAAACTGCGCTCACCCATGCAGGCCAGCCAGTGGACATGTCAGCCCTGTACAGGCTTCTAGTTCTCCTGGCCGAAAAGATCGGTCTTCCGCAATTGCATGTGGCTTACCGATGATATACAGGCTGGACGATGATGCGAATGAGATGGATGATGCTAAGAGCCATGTCGCCGTGAAGAGCCTCACCACAGCGTATTTGGCCTCCGTGGCTGACCAGCTCGAACTCGTCAATATCACGGAAGAACTTGCGCAATGGATACGCGAACGAAAGCAGAACGGGTTGTGGTTTATGCCGATTCAATTTCCGCTTACCGAAGAGAACGAAACCCAATTCGTTGCTGGTTCTTCGGAAGACACAACTCGTTCTCGAAGGATAGGATAGAGGGCCTCACAAATCGCAGTGCCGTGATCGGTAACATCATAGAGACCTATACTCCAGGTGCTCATGCGTCATTCCCGCAAAAAATCAAGGACCAATTGCTGCAGGAGTATACCAAAGAAGCCATACTGGCCGAAGTTGAGGCCATGGGTAGCCAGCAAAATTCCTCCCTCAACGAGTCGCGCCACCATTCGACGGGCGGTGGCACGCTACGACCTCATCTTCTAGCCGGTGAAGCTGAGATGCGGCACTCCCTCGACCTAGTAATCGATCGCTTTCACGGCCTCGTCCGAAAAGACGCGCGGTCGCCGTGTACGGTTACGGTCATCGCGATGGAGGTGGTGGCCTGGATAAGTTCCGAAGCGACCGTGCGGCGCGGCATTCCATTACTGGAAGGTCCTGACGAACGTCTCTAGCCGACATAGTAGTAGTAGCCACGAAAGCACCCTGCGAGCAGGTGACTTGAAACGCATGCTTACCTCGGGTGGCACCCGCAAGGTGTCCGGACGAAGGGCATCGCAATCACGACAGATCCGGCCAAACCAGGGACAGCAATTTCTAGCGACAGCTCCGGATCTCTACTAGTCGCAGATGACGATGACTTTTCATTTACCTCCGATGAGTCTCAGCGCGCAAAATCTGCTGGGGACATCCGCCGGGTTATCCGAAAGGGGAAACAAACACGGGCGCAGTTGAGGCTGGGCCATCCGAGAGTCCCACCAGCCAGCGGAGATATGTCCCCGAACCGATTGCGGCCCGCCAGGGGTCCCCTGTAGGTGGCAGCAGACCCCCAGACTCCCCCATCGCGGCGAAGAGGCCTCCTCCAGTACCTCGGCTATCGTCAAACGTCCACGTGCCGGGTGAATACCCCGAAACTCCCCGGGCTGAGATTGGCAACCGCGGCGTAACATCCAAAGCCGCAACGACAGCCACAAACAACGGCCCCGCCCTCCTACCCGCGGCGGAATTCAGCTCCTTCAGCTTCTGGGGTGATGATGGAAAACCCGACGTATCGTCTTCGTCCGCTGCAGCGGCGGCGGTAGTTCGGCAATTGCAGATGATCAGATACCAGACGTTGCCTCCGCAGACAAGGAAAGCTCATGTACCACCCGCCGCCAAACCATGTGGGACAAAGAACCCGTGGCGGCCAAGCTAGATATGCACCACATGCAAACACGCAGAGCTGGAAGGAAAGCGGCCTTCACCGAGTGCTGGCAGCGGTCTCAGCACGGTAACCGCCAGTCAGGCGGGTGTCCCACGGGCGAGCAAATGCACCTTCGCCGGTCAACCTCAAGAGTCTTTTGGTGGATCGGAGCCAGCAGTAACTACGGAGGCAGTTTTGGAGAGGGGAAGGACAAGCACTTCAAACTCCTTATTGATTAAATTTCTCTTTTGTGTTTCCTCTTTCCATTTATTTTAGCCTTTGACTTTGAGAAGAAAAATACCAGCCGTGTTTTTTTTTTTTTTTTGCTTCGAAAATTTTGGGTATCTCACACTCCATGCATTGATCGCATCGCCACATTCCGCAAGCACATTCGCAGAAAGAAACATTCTTCGCACCGCAAAAAAGAGCAGCGTATTGAATATTTATCAGATATATTCTGTATAGTTTGAGTTGGTATATCTAATGAGAGGATGAAATCTTTTTACTCGTCTGTGTTACAGCCTTTTGCAGATTTGTCTATTTTATGCTTATATGAGCGATCAAAAAGAGCATTCATTACACACACTTAAAAAGAGGCGGAGCGTTCTAATAAAAGAAACGGAAAAGAACAAAAACATTAGCACATTCACTCTTTTCCTTTGTTGCACACTGCACCAATCGAATATATACTTCTTAAGTGTATACAAAAACTACTATTTTATCTATAATCCTTTCCTTTCTCTTGACTTTCCTTTGTTTGGCGGAGCAGCTGCAGTATATACTCCTAGACTTCTTCTCTTTGTACTTGTCGTAATTATTTCTTTCTCTTAGCTTTAATTTCTTCTTGATTTTCTTGACCATCCTTCAATTCAAATTTCTAGTTCTCAAGCTATTTTCTAGAAGTGAAAAGAACGTCTTGCTGTCAAAAAGCGAACATCCAGAGCTCAATTGAACTCTTAGACATTCTACGAAATATGATATGTATATTAACTAAGAATACTCTTTTGCGAATTTATATTATTTCATATGATGTTCTTGAAGTATACATAGATATAATATATGTCTTTGCTTTTCGAGGCCGTTCATGTTGTGTCGAACAAAGGTGATCTCTATATAGGGCTGGACAGATAAAACGATATGCAAGGGGACATCCATACGTGCATAAGCGGCTGCTCTTTTTTCCTTTTTTTTTTTTTTTTTTTTTTTTTTTTTTTTTTTTCCCTTCCAGTGGTGAGGCTGCTAGGGTACGGTAAGCTTACCGCCTGTGTTTTAA
Organism: Pezizomycotina sp. ARF18; assembly: GCA_002224055.1. NCBI lineage: Eukaryota > Fungi > Ascomycota > Pezizomycotina sp. ARF18. The sequence goes on from AZLU01000025.1 coordinate 202,576, forward strand.
AAAAAGTGGTGCTCATATTATTATTATCATTACTATCGTCGAACTGCATTACTTGTCCATTTTGACTTTCTTTACCCTTTCCCGTTTTAAAAATAAACATCCTTCCTCCCTCCTCATCCAACATCCTTATACCTTCCATCTATTTTATTTTCACGCCTTATCAATTCCATTCCACTTTTCACGAACAGCCTCATCTTACGTACGGGTTTCTTGGATTTCACGTTTATAATAGTTTATACCGTGAGTAGTATTCCTCTTTATTATTTTACTGGGCCTCCCGTTTGACCCCATTGCGATAATTTGATATTTGCCTATTAGTCGCCTCCATCTTTTAATCTATACAAGCGACGAGGAACTCAATGGCTACCCGAAGAAAATCGTCTTCTCGGAAGACTTGGACTCCGCGGTAATTGACGAGACTCGAAGGGAGCCGATCAGCTGCAAAATGGAACAATAGCAGGCCAACACGCCCCAGAGCCCGAAGGCGGTCGTCGGTATCGAAAGCTGTCGCGGAACACCCTTCGGTTGTAGAATTGGTGGTCTGTGTTGCGGGGATATACATATCATTGTACGTCTCCATTCTAATATTGTTCTTGATTCTTCGTATAGCTATAATTTGGACATTTGAGAAAAACTAATCCCCCTATTTTATCTTATTTTTATCTGATTGTAGCTTAAACATGGGCCCTCCTCCAGAGCGCATAACGACGACCCTTACGGCGCGGAGCAAAAGAAGTTCAAGTTCCACCTCGTCCTCCTGACCGTCCAGGCCGTCTTCGCCGCGGGCATAGGCTACCTCTACGTCCTCTACACGTCGCACCAGCACCCGACGCTCCCCACGCCGTCCATCTTCCGAACCGGCGGATAACGATGTATTACGCCGCCATCGCCGTCACGTCTTCCTCGCCGCGCCGTTCGGGTACGCGGCGCTGTCGCACATCGACTACATTACTTTCATCCTCGCGAAGTCCTGCAAGCTGCTGCCCGTCATGTTTTTGCATCTGACGCTGTACCGCCGCCGCTACCCGCTTTACAAGTACGTCGTCGTCCTGCTCGTCACCGCGGGAGTCGCTACTTTTACGCTGCATAATAAGTCCGGAGCTAAGAAGCACAAGGGCGGGAATACGAGTAGTATGTGGGGTTTGTTTCTCTTGGGTATTAACCTGCTGCTGGACGGCGTGACGAACAGCACGCAAGACCATATGTTTGCGACTTCGGGAGGACTGGTGACTGGTCCGCTTATGCAGTGCGGACTGAACTTTTTCGCGGCCATACTTACCGCGGTTGGATGGTACTGAACCCTTGGAACAACGAGCTGAAGAACGCCGCGGTCTTCTTGCAGGAGAATCCGGGTGCCGCCGGCGACGTTATCGCTTTTGCGTTGTGCGGTGCCATCGGACAGGTTTTCATCTGTAAGTCCAATTGATTCATCTATTTTTCACTGTTGTGAGTCTCGAAAAAGCTAATTGTTACGTGGAATATAGTCTACACGCTCTCCCGCTTCGTTCGCTTACGCTGGTCACCGTTACCGTGACCGAAAGATGTTCAGCATGATCCTCTCGGTCGTCGCATTCGGACACACGCTTAGCGCGATGCAATGGGCTGGAGTTGGTCTCGTCTTTGGTGGCATCGGCGCGGAGGCCGAGATGAAGAGGCAGGAGAAGAAGGCCAAGACCGCAGCGGTCAGGAAGGCTAATTGAAGCACGTGGCTGCAACTGGTTTACTTGGTTTTGTAGATTGCTTTTTGTGGATTTCGTTTTGTTGGGGGTTTTTTTTTTTTTTTCGTGTGTGACAGAAGTAAAAGAAATATAGGTATAGTTTTTTAGAAGGGAAAACCCTTTAGATATCGGGTTTTTGCTCAAGATAACACAATATTTTATGAATATTAACAATTAGCTGATCGTTTTAACGACAATGCTTGAAAATGACCTTTTCGTTCTCACTGTGATCCAAAATGGGCAAATAAAGGAAAAGCCGAGCCAATCACCTGCGTGGTGCCCGTAGATTGCCCGTAAATTGACCGTAAAAGCACACGGAAATTCCACGAATTCCCTGATTTTGTTAGTGAAACGCGGGAGAAATCGTATTTTCAGCGGGCGTAGTAATAATTTGCCCGTATTTTCCGGGCATTCTCGAGGTCTGTCACAAGTTTTTACGACGTCCCCCGAGCATTTCGGGTGGTGTCCCCGTAACAAATTATCACAGTGTCTGGGCTCTACGACTTTTGAGCAGTCTTGATCACGCGCCCTCTTTAGTTGATTACGGGTTCCTTCGAAAAAAGCAAAAAAAGAAAAAAATTCTATACGCCTCGATATCTACCTAAGTCTAAGTATACTTACGATTGTTTTTCTTCCTTTATTACAGAGGCCGCTTACTAAGCTAAGCTCTGGAGTGTCTTATTTCATCTTCACACACACACACACTTCGTTTATACTTTTTATCCACAATCAACTCTCAAATTGTTGAAATCATTCTCTCCTACTGAAGATATTCTGATAAAAAAAGATACAACTGTATATATCGTCTATTCCTCCTCCAGACCTCATTTCGCTCCAACTTCCAGCAAGTGCGATTGCTATTTCAATTGCAATTCAGCCGAAAAAGAGAGGCCGGAATCGATATTGAGATACCGTTCCTCTATAAAGATTGGGATAACGGACAGGACGTCAAACCCGAAAGGTGACAAGGACGCCAACCGTCCCTCCTCGACATCAGCACGAGCAAAACGCCTCAGCGGCGGCAGCACCACCACCAAAACATATTCTACGTCCGCAAGAGCGTTTTTAGCTACGATCTCCACGCAAAAAGTACTCAACGGCGCTCGCGGTTTCGCAGCTAGGCGTAAGCTTCAAGTTCGGTCCGACGGGGAAGGAGAGGGTACACCGATACGTTCAATAGCACTTTCCCTCTGTCACCGTCGCGGTATTGCAAACGCACAGCAGGGAATTGAGAAGGCTTACTTCTCCAAACTTGCCTATTCTACCTGTAAGGCCCAACAAATCCATAGAGTTAAAATTGCCTCCTAAAGGCGTTGCTTAGTAAGAATGCATTTCTAATGGGGAACACAAAAAAGGCTTTACAATAGATCTATATATTTCTTTTCTTTCTCTTTTCTTTCATTCTTTCTTTCTTTCTTTTTTTTTTTTTTTTTTTTTCCGGATCCTTGACGCCACCTTCCTGAATGGCGTCGAACATGAAAATAGAGCCTCCTCACCGCTTAGGGCGAGCAGCGAAATGCAGTTACTCTTTAAACAAATTTTAAGAACTTTAAGAACAAAATGGGGTTACTACCTAATGACACGATTTGCGTCGACAAGTTACATCCAGCAGACGCATCAACACTAATCAATCACTTGACCAAAAGGAAATCGCCTAGAGGGAAAATCTTTAAAGGTAAACTACTTACTCATCGCACAATATTTTCTAATGTTATCCCTTAAAACCCTTTGTTAGGCTGTCCTACAATTCCTGGTTGGATACTTGACAGTAACCATACCGAAAGATATTCATGAAGTGGGTATCTTCTGGGTTTAAAATCCTCGCACAGATGGCGAATCAAGATCTTTCTGCCGGTTACCTTTTTACACGATGTACATATATTGGCATCTCCGAGGTAGTAATCTCCTTTTTCAGGACTGAACCCTCACACAACCTCAACTTAGGAGTAACAAATTTCCTCGGTGCGGGCAACCGCTTCCACCAAAAAGCCGGATACCTGTATACGTCACAACTCTTCCCCATGCCCAAGCTCGCCAGTCGAGGCCGTGTGGACGGAGAGTAAAAAGAAGCTCGATGAGGATGCGACATTATGGCGCGACGGAGGCGGAGTCCCGGTCGTAATTACTATTAAATTCACAAAATTGACGGGAAAAACACCGTTAAGGATTGTTAGAATGGAGGTCGAACCTCGGCACAACTAGATGTGAGTTGCTCCACTACGACTATCATCTTTGTCACCTGTCTAAACATTCTCTAGGTCTATTTCCCGTTCCGGCATCTCCCAAGCAGATCCTTATATCACACTAGGTGACATTACGGCCCTACATTTCCAATGCGGGGACGCGCTTATTACTACTTTTAGACGATCTAAGAAATCATGCGATTACCATGCTCATTTCATGGCCTTGTCCCCGCGTGAAGACAGACTGCTACAAGGACGTCAAATCCTACGAAGCGACAGCAAAGCAACGGAAACAAGAGGAGAAAGAAAAGATACGGCAGCGTGACGAACGCTAGCTCTCGCGTACGTCGTAACCTCGTCGAGGAAAAGAAGAGCGGCAACGGCGTAAACGCTGCGAAACGGCTCTAGCAAAAGCTAGGAAGAGAGGCTTGAAGGACGAATGAAGTACGAAAAAATGGAGCGGGAGTTCGCAAAAGGGTTAGGTGGTACCAGTCGTGTCGTCACTATCGGCGGCCACGATGGCTCTTCAAGAGCAGCGGCAGCAACAGCAGGAATGGATCGAAGACGAAAAAGGTGGGTAAAGGTATTTCGGAGGGCGTGGACGTCCCTGTGCTGTGGTACAAAGAGACGCGGACGATAAGATCGAGCGGAAGCTGCGCGAGGCGAATAGGCAGAACGGCAACAGCTATTTGGATAGCGTGCTGAAGGGAGAGAAGAGTCTCGATGTGATGCTTGCGGAGCACAGCAGGGTTTCCAGCACAGCACCATCCATCATCCTCGAGAAGCTTCGGCCGTGATGATTAAGAGAGTGCACCCTGCCGTCACATTGGTGTCTAATAGCGCCTCCGCTGCCAGCAAGAGTAGAACCGACTCTATGGCCGTTCGGTCGATCCGGTGGTTCCAGCTTTGAAGTGGCTGGAGACCAGAGTTAGGCAGATTAACGTTGGATACCCAAAAAAAAAAAAAAAGGGATATGATCCTTATGAAGAAACATTGAGTTGATCAAACGAAATTGATGATAAATGGGGCTGTTTTATTGTTTTTTTTTTTTTTCTCGTCTTTACTTCGTTAGTTGCCATCTGCTCTCGAACTCTTTTCATTTCTTTCTTGCTATTACTGATGCATCTCCTTAAGAGCACGGTTCCATTGCTTCGTTTTTCTATTTCTTGCTAAAGGGAAATAGGGGGTTTGTTTCGTTTCGGTGTTTAATATGGAGCTTTTGTCATGACCTTCTTCCTTCTTCGCAGTTCACATTCTTTTTTGGAAACAATATCGAGGGCGTTTCTCACCGGCTTGCTTTTGCTTGACTTTGATTTGCTTCTCCTTCCTTTCGTAACGGAGTTTCCAAAATTTTTGTTGAAATGTATATTTTTAATTTCAGCTAGTGCTTAGAAGTGTCTAAACAGCGCATGCGAAATAAATGTATTTTCAGACATCGCCATCTTTTTTTCTTCTCCTATAATTGAACAATATAAGCTATCCTTCTTGAACGTATTACCATTATTTGTTATTATAAGCAAAAATTACAAACCGATATCTGTGAACGAAAAAAAAAAATAAGAATGCCAGTTGAACGCCGTTTCCTGTGGCTATATTCCATACCTATGCGAAACTTTTTTTCCTCAGCCCTGTTATATTGGATAGAAAAGATCGATGCATAGATCTAGAGAAAAAAGAATGAAGATAAAGATCAAAACTCCGGATATAGAAGAAGCCTCCATAGCATGTATTATTATTATTCGTCGTCGTCATCTTCATCGTCGTCTTCTTCCTCCCCTCCTTCCTCCTCTTCAGATTCTTCTTCGTTATGTTTTACGACGGTTACCACACCGCTAGCACTTGCACCAGCACGGCCACCACCCGCCGTGACGCCTATCGTTCCCGCCGCGGCGCGTGCCGCCGCCTTCATCTCGTCTTCCTTTGCTGCTGCGTCTTTCGCAGCCTTCTGCTCCCTCTCTTCCTTGTCGAGGCCCATGCTTTTGCGACCATCTTTTCGTAGTTTTCTGGTAGATCGTCTCCGTACATCTGTATTTTCGCATAGCATGATCAGTAAGCTTACTTTCTTCTACGAGAAGGCAAGGTAAAAAAAGAATTTATATGTAATTGCGTAATCTTTGTTTTGCACTCACCATCCTGACCATCTTATAACCCCTTCCTTCCCATCTCCACCTTCGCCCTAGGTCGACTTTATACGTAACGTCTCCTGCTCTCCGGCAGCCTTATCGTCTTTTACCTTAACGAGGTAACCGTTCTTTATCAAATTCTGCAGTATGACGTCCGTCTTCCCGCTCTCCGCGTTTCCCTCGACGGCTATGGTCTCCTCGGATTTAAACCGCTTCAGGTACTGGTCCAGCTGCTGCCCGCTCAGCGCGTTCTTGCTCAAATACACCATCGTAACGATCATCATGCCGAACCCGTGCAGCGCCTGCTCGTCGCTCTGGAAAGGTGCTATGATTTTCCGGATCCCGGTAGATGTCGGGTAGTACGCTTGTCAGCACCCACGATTTTGCCGACGCGGATTCTTTTTTGTTACGGGCTACGGCTGCTGCTCCGGGGTTTGCGGCTTCGACTGCGGCGGCGCGGCGCTGCTGGTTTAGCGTTGTTTTTCCCGGTTGGCGGGAGCTCGGCGAGCTCCATGCCGAAGTCTGCCGGAGCGCTGCTTGCGTTTGGTCGAAGACGGTCTTGAAGTCGTTCTTGTGGTTCGGCATGAGGACTAAAAAAAAAAAAAAGCTTTAGCATATATTTATATATTTTGGAAAATACAATCAAAAACCAATGCAATTGGGAAGAAAGGAAAGAATCTCTAGATACCTTTCTCCGTAATCTCAGCCCTCCTGATCGGTTCTTCGTATACTCGCACGCCAGCGCCAAGCGGACGAATTTAGCAACGGGTCTTTTGCCTTCTTCTTCTCCTCATCCTCTTCGTCCTCTTCTCCTCCTTCTCCTCCTTCGTCCTCTCCTTCCTCGTCTTCGTCGCTGTCATCTTCACGGCGTCTACGGCGTTTCCCTGCGGCGTAATGCGTCGCTTCTTCTCCCTGCTCCCTTCTTGGTCGGCAGCAGCCTGTCTAGCCCGTCCATTCCGTCCGGAAACTTGAAGCGTCTGTCTCCCGCCGCCAGAGCTTCGAGAAGCCTTGCTCGGTCTTGCTTGTTGCGGCTGTCCGCGTCTACGTGCGGGTGGTGCCTCGTCTTCTTCGTCGTCCGAGTCGTCCTCTTCCTCCTCCGACTCTTGGTCCATGTCGTGGTCCTCTTCCTCGTGGCGAGAAGGCGGCAGCCGCTCAGGCGCTGTTCGACGTGATATTCGTTAGCGAACAATAACTCCACCAAAATAAGAATGACAAAAAAATAAAAGAATAAAAAAAAAGATATGTGCTATAATGGGAAATAAAGCTCACACTCACAGCGCCGCCTGTAGGACGCTTCCTGTTGATTACGGGCATCTCCCACTAAGGAAATGTTGTTAAAATCCTCAGCTATGAAACTTTTTTTCTATACGAGAATACAAGCGATTGCAAATTCCCCGATATTTCAGCAAATGGTCGTAAAATTTTCCAGGTTGTAGAATGCCGACGGAGCAAAAAAAGCTCTTAGGATCGAAGGTAAGGTTTCTGTGTTTCCAAGAACTTGGTCCGGAGGCGAGCAACCGGATTAGATAAGAGCTCAATTCCCGCTGTAACTAAATATCTACTGATGAAATAGAACAAACAGGTGACGAAAGGAGGCAGACGGAGGAGGAGATTTTGGATACTTGAGCTGGAGTGGGATGATAAGGAATGTGGTGGTGGTGGTAGTAGGTATAAAGCGACTGAAGAAACAAAAAAGAAATTGAGTTTGGAGTGAGGTTAGGCTTGAGACGCAACTTTTTCTTAAAGGCACGAAGCGAGGACGTGTCGAACAGTCCTCACAAATAAAAGCCAAAGCAGCTATCTAGCTATACTTGTGAAGGGAAAAAAAAAAAAAAAAAAAAAAAAAAGAGCAATCAAGTAACCACAGCTAAATATTTAATATATATATATAGCAAGCACACTAGATATTTACTCTCTCTCTCTCTCTCTCTCTATAATATCTAATTCACTTCCAGAGCTGTAAGTAGAAGCCTAGGATCTAATTAGGGGGATATTCACCATATAAATATTCAAAAGTTATACTGAACAATGAAATAACATCAAAGAGAGCTTTGAAATTCTCCCCCATTTTGTTTCTCCGCCGATGTTGACGAGACAAAGAAAGGACCGATTTTTAGGAGCCCATTCAGAACAAACTACTGTTCAGCAATTTTGTAAATACTCTACTGTTTCTTTGTTTCAAGATGCATACTAATATTTAGGCAATGTATAATAAGTAAGTATTGTGGTACATTTTATGAAGTCGTGTATGTAGCTGCGTTGAATTCAATTTTTTTTTTTTTTGATCCAGCCGCGGTACCCGGCTAGATTGAGCATTGATATATATACTATAAAAATATTATAAGAAATATATTTATCGGAGACTTTCCTTGATCAAAAGTGACGACAAACTTAACGCAAAGCTTCATCTCTATACCGAATTCGGCTGTCTATTTTCTACTTAGCTTCTTTTATCTACCCCTGCTCATCCCCGCTTTTAGGGAGCTTGGAAACAAGGGAAAGAAAGGTCGAATGACTCTCTGATGAAGTAAGAGTGAAGACGTGCGGGTGGAGGGTACGGCGTCATACATGAATGCTATCGATAGCCTTTATTAACTCATCGACGATAGTTTAATGGATGGCGTTGGACACGTCTCGTTTCGGTTTGGACCTTTTTTTTTTTTTTTTTTTTTTTTTGTGACAAAGGAAATTTATACCTTTCTTTTGTTTATTTATTTATGTGTAATATCAGTTCTTTTTTCCTTTAAGTAACATGAGATAGTAAGAAAAAGAAGAAAACCCCCGTGAATGATGGATGTGGCGCGTGATAAAAGATGAAGAAATGTCATGATGTAGTGTAAGGAAACGAGGAGAGGATACACATAATAAGAAAATGTCCTTTTATGGAAAAGAAAAAGCTATAAAAAAAGGAAACAAATGAATGAAAACAAAACCCAAATGTGAACAAAAGACAGGAACCCGATAAATAATAAAAGCCTTTTTTGTTTTTAATTTTTATTATTTTTTTTATTTTATTTGAGAGTTGCTTCATTCAATTATTTCTTGCCACCAGCCTTCTGGGCGGACTTGGTGACCTTGCCACCAGCCTTGTCCTCCTTCTCGACGGACTTAATGACACCGACAGCGACAGTTTGACGCCTGTAGTGAGGAGTGTATTAGTATCGTTATAGTATTTGTAGTAAGATATCGTAGACGGAGGGAGAGGAGCATAGAAACTTACATGTCACGGACGGCGAAACGACCCAGAGGTGGATACTCGTGAAAGACTCGACGCACATAGGCTTGGACGGAATCATCTTAACAATGCAAGCATCGCCAGACTTGACGAACTTGGGGTTGTTTTCGATGGATTTACCGGTACGACGGTCAATCTTCTCGAGGAGCTCACCGAACTTGCAGGCAATGTGGGCAGTGTGGCAATCCAAGACGGGAGCGTAACCGGCACCGACCTGACCAGGTGGTGGTTCAGGACGATGACCTGAGCGTTGAAAGAAGCGGCACCCTTGGGGGGGTCGTTCTTGGAGTCACCAGCAACGTTTCCACGACGGATATCCTTGACGGAGACGTTCTTGACGTTGAAACCACGTTGTCTCCCGGAACACCCTCGACGAGCTGTTCGTGTGCATTCGACGGACTTGACTTCAGTAGTCACGTTCGATGGGGCGAAAGTGACGACCATACCAGCCTTGATGACACCAGTTTCAACACGACCGACGGGCACCGTTCCTATTTTTTGGTCGAGTTAGAAACAATTTTACACGTTGATATATATGTACGAAAGGCATTGTATAAACTTTCCGATACACCAATCTTGTAAACATCCTGGAGAGGAAGACGGAGAGGCTTGTCGACAGGGCGGGATGGGGGTTCGATGGCATCAATGGCTTCGAGGAGAGTCTTGCCGGTAGTCTTGCCGGCCTTGGTCTCCTTCTCCAACCCTTGTACCACTTGCAGTTGTCGGATGGCTCCAACATGTTGTCTCCGTTGAAACCGGAGATGGGGACGAAAGGAACAGTCTTGGGTTGTATCCGACTAAAAAGAGATATTTGGGTTAGAACATGTTTCTATTACGATCAATGACTATTGAGGGAGGCTTTGGAATATGCTTACCTTCTTGATGAAGTTGGAAGTCTCCTTGACGATTTCGTTGAAACGGTCCTCAGACCACTTGCAGTGTCCATCTTGTTGCAAGCAACGATGAGCTGCTTGACACCGAGGGTGTAGGCAAGCAGAGCGTGCTCACGGGTCTGACCATCCTTGGAGATACCGGCCTCGAACTCACCAGTACGGAGGCAATGATGAGGATAGCACAATCGGCCTGGGAGGTACCAGTAATCATGTTCTTGATGAAATCACGATGTCCTGGAGCATCTGTATTGGTGGGGTGGTTGATTAGTCATACTTTGTTGTGGTTCTCATTTGGCGCTAACGTTGTCAAGCAAGTGGGGTAGCAATGAGGGGAAGCTTCAAGACCACAACACCAAAAATAATAATAATAATAATAATAATAATATATATAATAAATAATAAAGAAACGAGCATAAGAAAAAAATTTTTTTTTGCTCGAACTGAAACATCAGAGAATAAGCTGGTATAACACTGCAAGCTCTTACTGACCTGCAGTAGTACCCAATTGATAGATAGAATGATAAGAAACCGTTGAGATAAATAGTATAAAAAGGAATGCAAGTAAAGATGAGAGCATTAAAGCTCTGAAAACATAATAAGCATATATTGAAGCATAATAGTGCGGGGTGATATATGGTGACAACAACAAGAGCTATATAGAAGCAAGCTCGATTGAAATGAAAGGAAAAGGAAACTTACCAATGACAGTAACGTAGTACTTGGGGGTCTCAAACTTCCAGAGGGCGATATCGATTGTGATACCACGCTCACGCTCGGCCTTTAGCTTGTCCAGAACCCAAGCATACTGAAGGAACCCTTGCCAAGTTCAGCAGCTTCCTTCTCGAACTTCTCGATGGTACGCTTGTCAATACCACCGCACTTGTAGATCAAGTGACCTACGAGGAGTTCAACGTTAGGACAAACATCACGATATAGATATAGAAAGGAAGCATCTTCACACAAACCCCGAGAGCTTTTGAAGGAAAAAGCTCACGAAGCCTGAGAGACGCTTGAAAGAGAGCACAAGGGGTTTAATTGTTAACTTACCAGTGGTAGTAGACTTGCCAGAGTCGACGTGTCCGATGACGACGACTTTTCAAAGATACATGTCAGCATGGAGAGCTCGTTAGAGGAAGAGGGGAGCTTGAATGTGAAAGAGATGGTAAAAGCAACACATCCACTCTCTTTAATCAAGCTCCCTCACTCATTCATACAAACATAGAACAGGTCTCATGAAGCCTTACCGTTGATATGAGTCTTCTCTTTACTACAGAGGAAGTCAGTACAAGATGCCACATGGCCTCACTGGCAAAGAGGATGGGGAGCTTTAAAGCAGACGAAAAGGACATCAACTATTAGAATAACTTACCCCATTTTGATGAGATATGTGTATATATAAAAGGACTATAACAGGTTTTTTACTTTTGGAGAAATAAAAAAGAGGATAAAGAAGAAGATGGTGATGGTGGTTTGTTCGAGAGAGATGGGGGGGTTAATGGAAGGAAGAGAGGGAAAAGAAAATTCTGTTCTATATAACTTCCTTTGCTCTTTATAAAAAATTTTTTAGAGTGAGAGGAAGTGAAAAATTTTTCTTTCTCAGATGGAAGGAAAAAGAAAATAAAAAAAAATTGTATACTTTTTTTTTATTATTCTTTTTTTTATAGTTATTTTTTTTACTTTTTACTATGCTCTTGAGTGAGGAAAAAAAACCCACCCCCTCTTTACGCACCAGTAAAAAAAAGGTTAAAGCTTAAAGCGAAAAAATAAATAAATTAAAATAATGATAATAATATTTTTATTTAACTATTCTATGATCTATCCTATTTCTTGCTATAGCTAGGGTCGAATGCGGATTGCCAATCGAAAGAGAATACGAATTCAATATCATTTCATTCCTCCCAGTTTTTTTTTTTTTTTTTTTTTTGGTTGTGAAAAAAGCTTCACCATCTTTTTCCCACAGCACCATTTTTCCCCCCTCCCAGTTCTTGTCCCTATTCCCAATTTCCCTCAATTTGAAGATATTAGTATTTACACACTATTACTGGGTTTCTTTTCCATTGACTTCTTCTACCTTTGCTGTTTCTTTCTCTCTTGCTAATTTGCTATATATTCTATTTGTTCTATACTATATAAATATTTACCCCTCATGTTTCGTTACAGATATGCTCTTATCTGCTGTTCCTTTTCTTTTGCCTGATAAGGTTTGTTCTTTTTGTGAGGGCTTAAGCCCTACCCTCCCCCCCCAAAAAAAAAAAAAAAAAAAAAAAAAAAAGGAAAAAAGGAAAGGCAATGATATATAGCTTGGTTGCTTGGGCTGAGAGCAAAAGAAAAGCAAGCAGAAGAGAGGGAGGAAGCGGCAAAAGCAACAAAAAGGCAAAAAAACGGTAAGTTTTTTTTCATGTCTAAAAGTCTTTTCTTTTTGCTCTACTCCTTGTCAATCTGCCCAGCTCTATTTGAAATTTCTCTCTTGATTTTTTGCGTTCTGTCAGATGAGATCTGGGCTTTTAATGCTCTTTGCTCGTTGTGTGTTTCTCTCCGCAGTGAGCCCGGCCCTACTGCCTACCCAGTACAGCGTCATTCACTTGATAGCTACTAAAGGTAAGGTAAGGTAAGGTAAGGAGCTTTTCTTTTTTGCTCCTCCCCACATCCTCAGTCAATTTCTGTCCCGTTTAGAGCAGTTATAACGAGCTCTTAACGAGCTCCATATTCTCTGTCGACGTCTTTGCTGGAGCTGCATGCCACTACTTCTTAGCTGGTCATGCCTTGCATATATATACTTTATCCTTTTATATTTTTTGTATAACGGGAAAAGAAATAGAAGAAAAAGAAATTGTATTATATCGTTTTATCTCATGTATGGACATATCCTTTCGAATTCTTTGGGAATTTTTTCTTGATTATATTGCCCAATTCGTTCGTCTCTTTCCTTTTGTCCGTCTTTGTCGTCTTTCTTTCTTTCCCTTTCTTTTCTTTCTTTATCCGCATCTTCAATTCAACCATTCAATCTATTTCTTTCTTTCCTTAGATAACTCTCACGATCCATTCTTTTCTCTGTTAGAAGAAGCTGACATTCATCGCATTTTTCCAGTGAAAAAAGACCTTTGTATCTTTCTTACAATACGATACAATACATTTCTTTGGGATGAATCTGGAACTTGTTCGACGAACAAGTTTTCTTAAATTAACTCTCCATATAACTTTTTTTCTTCTTCTCCCAGACAGCAAGCTCAGGGTTCGGTTAAAAAGCTTACTTTTTCCCCGGAGCTTACTCGAGCTATATGATTCTCTTTCAATGACTCATTCGCCTCAGATATCCTCCCTGGTATTCAAAGAGGACAAACTAAATGATATTGAATCATACGAGATTGTCTTCACGTAGTACAGTTATTGCATTATTGGCTACATTCCGGTTTTAGTTGCTTCGAGCTCAGCGATGATGTTGCCACGATGAGTCGTAAATTTTTTTTTTTTTTTTTTTTTTTTGGAAATATAAAAACCCTACAAGGTAAAAGTGGTGGGGGTCGAAAAGGAAAAGAAAAGAAAGTCAATCGCGGATCGCCAACAGGCTAATATAAAAAGGCTTTTACGACGACGGCAATATCAAATCTTATTGTCATTAGATAGATAGAAAATACAACGGTCAATATAATGCGTATAGCTAGGTCGATATTGAAATATCTAAGTGGTGGAAGGATCTTATCCTTCATAAAGAAAAAAAAGTTTAGAGGTTTATATATAACATTAATTTATTTTGATGTGAGTAAATGCGTAATAACACTTGTAATACTTTAAACATGAGAGCGTGATATCTTTCAATCGTCTTTTTTGGTTTTATCTTTTCTAACAATAATAATAAAAAAGAGGAGCTTTTGTCTTGCTCAAATTACTTGATTCTGCTATATTTTGCGACCGAAAAAGAACAAAAAAACGAGGAATGGTTTAGAAAATGTATGTAAATATACTTTCTTTCTCCCTTTTTTTCTCTCGTTTGACATTTCCATTGACACATGAAGGGGGTTGTTCGAAGAAGAATAGAAAACCTATAAACATTTAATATAGTTATTAATAAAAAACATTAAAAAAAAAAACATTAATAAAAAAAAAGAACGCACAACAATCGCAAAGTCTATGGGCTTGTGTGCATGACATCTGGCAACGCCGCTGCCGCTTGGGTAGCGAAATACCGGACGTCGATATCATCGTCCGCCTGCAGCTTCTCTAGGCCGGTATGATGCTGTTTTGGATCACCTCCAGGGCCTCCGGGTGGGGTTCGCCGCCGCGTCTCCAGTAGCATCAGCGGCAGCAGCACCTTCAGCCTTTGGTGGAGGATTACCATCCGGCGGAAGCGACTTCAGGACCACGAGGAGCACACCGAACGACTTGGCAACGTTGAAGCGGATGTTCGGGATGGGGTCCTCGACGAGCTGGGTGATCATAGGAATTATCGATTCCTTGATAACGCCGAGGGAAACGACGGGGCGAGAGTCTGAAGGTGGTACAGTTAGCTCGGTTTTCTTCCTTTTTTTTTTTTTTTTTTTAAAAAAAAAGGAACAAAAAAAAAAAAAAAAAACAAAAAAACAGGGCGAAAGAAACTTAGAAACTGCGGGAGAGGGAACGAACAGTTATTGCAAAGCAGGTGGTCATGCGGTATAGGTAGTTCGGATGCGTGCCCATGTTGATGACTTTGGGTATGATCGTGTTTTTAGCCCACTCGATACCAAAGACCTCCGTAAGCTTCTTCAGGTTTGCGTGGCCGCCTCTCGAATAGAGAACACGGGATCACCGAGCCAACCCATGCATAAGCTCCCAAGCTTCTCATCGAAGAAAGCTACACCGAGTTGAGACGCAAGTAGCGGAATGTACTCGATGATCGCGAGCCTGACACGCCACTGCTTGTCCTCGGCGAGTTGTACAATGGCGGGCAACAACGACTGAGAAAGCAATTCAATGCCAATCACTACAGATAATATGGTCCTACCGGTCAGTTGATGGAAATCACTTTAAAAAGATAGGAACAATTAGAAACCGATAGAAATGAATGTCTTACCGTCGTTGACCAGTTCCAACTTTGAGATAATGTGAAGTCGCACATCTGGGAATTCATCTTTAAGCATCTGCAGGAACATGGCAACAAATGCGTGATAGTCCTAATTCGACCTTGTTAGAGGAAGTCTGAGAGACTACAGAAAGCTTTCACGCATGGATATCTTACTCTTCCTTGCCCAAAATCGGAGCAAGTCCGCTGATTTGAGTGCCCAATGCTGCGCGAACATGCTGAGAAGAATCTGTAACCAAATCTTCAACGCTGCTCATTATCTCGTTAAGAAGTGTGTCTCGGTCAAGCAGACCGCAAAATCCTATATAGCGAACACTATATGTTAGTATTGATCATCAACCTCAGACAAATAGTAGGATTTTAAAAAATAGGAGTTTATCGTCATTATAGAAACCCGCAAGGTCTAAGAGCGAATAAGAGTAAACGTAGAATTTCTCACCAGGAATTTGTCCGGCAATTGCAGTCCGAACCTCGGCTTCGGTATCTTTCAGTAACTTGACAAATGCAGGAACAAGGTCGCGCCTCACAACTTCATTTCCAACAGCTTTTGCAAGCTTCTCAAATCTATCGGCGACCATATACCTAACCCTCCAGCTTTTATCGCCGATCAGATTACGCAGGGTACCAAGAAGCTGGGTATGGCTCGTCTGTTGATCCTGTGGTATGATATCTGCGACCGATATCAGAACGTCAACAGTCAACAGTCTAACGCTGTCCTGGTCGTCATGGGCTAGATGATGGAAAAGAAGGTAGCATTTCATCCACCACGATGTTGGGTGGCATCTCTTTGACAAACTTCGCAAGGCTGGTCGTGGCCTGTCTCCGGACATGGGGGTGTCATCGTGCACAAGCTGATTGAATTGTGCCCTAAGGGTTTCTTGGGACGATGCGGAAGCTTTTGAGTATACGGTGCAGTAGAGGCCGGTGGCGGAAATCTTCGACGTAAACCAGTCGGCCTTGGAAAGTCGAATTACCAGTGGGATAAAGTGCTCCTCCACTTGCTGCTGCGAGAGTTGGTTGCAGATTTTATTTAGGGATTCGACAGCCTTTGCGAATGGAATGTGTGCTCATGTTAGGTACTCGCAGAAAACTTGTTTGGGTTGGGACAGCAAGCGGGAATACCATCACGGACCTTATCCCTGACAAAGGCTCTTCGATTGCAGCCAAGTTCTCCAGCGGAGATAGCAAAACGTGCCCATATTCGGGCCCACCAACGTATTCTACGAAGTTGCCGAGCTCGTCGCTCAGCGCGGTGAGGACCTCATCCTCGTCCTCGACGGTTTCTGAGCCATGTTGGCGGTGTTAGTGACGCAGAATCCCGAAATCTATTATATGCGTAAAGAGAAGCAGGCCAATGAGCCAATAGGCAGTTTATTCAGGGATAATTACCGTCCAAAAAGGTACCAGCTCGTCACGTGTGCGCTCGGTTCCCAAAGCCAGGGCAATTGTTGAGAGCCTCCTGATGGCGTTTAAACGAAGCAGGACGTCATCGTGCTAATGGTAAGTAGAAGATGCGTGTTAGAGGGGGAGATCTAGTCAGAACATTTCATTTCCAATTGGAAATATGTGCTTCGCGTGGGAAGCACAAGTTTATATCATATCCGGGAGCTTGTGCTGCATCTCCAAGCTTCAGGACCTTAAGGAGGGGAGGTTTCTCGCAGCTGAGACGAGCAGAAATCGTGCTAACCTTCAATTCGTCCATCAACACCGCGATGGGGTAGAGCTCGTCGCTTGTCGGTTGGGCTTCCATAGTGTTTCCAGCTTCCTCAACTATCGTGAGAACGTGAGGCTGTTGGCGATGTGGTTTCACGGGGGTGTTTATATCTTGGTGAAAACGAAAAAAAAAAGTGGAACGCAGACCGCAGGTAGCTGATAAGAACCCCAGACGAGACTTGACCGATTGATGAAGATGTGAGTAGTTTGATCGCGCAGTGTTTTCGGGTCTCTAGACAGCAGATTCCTTCTGGCTTTCGTAGTTGACGGAAGTGGAAAAGGGAGAGTTTTTGATGTCTTGCGCTCCACTTTTTTTCTTTTTCTCTGGGTTTTTTCTTTTTGTGAGGGGCTAATTTTAATTTCCTTGCAAAGTTCGTTTTGGTTAAGAATGGCGTCTAAGTTTAATCGAATCCTACTCCGCTGCTGCTACTAACTTGTTCCTCGCTCCTTTTTTTTTTTTTTTTTTTTTTTTTTTTTTTTTTTTCTATCCAACAGACTGAAGAGCAGAATCACTGCAAAGAAATCCAAGGACAAATTAGCTGAGCTTCGTGAACCTCGAGCTTCTTATTAGCAAGAAGAGAAGGTATACCTTGTTTATTTTCTTCTCACAACCAGTGGGGGGAAAGCCGAGTACCAAAAAAACAAGCTTGTAAGCTTGCTTGATTTGATACGCCTTGTACTGTACCTACCTCGTTTCAACTACAGATAAGGACAAGGAACGAACAACGTCGCAAAGAGGTAGCCTTGTCCCTTTTGTTTCTCTCTCGAAAGAATAATGCTTATATGAACTCGCTGGTGAGGAGAGAATTCAAGATAAAGACACTGGAATGCAAACAAGAGAGGCTGGTGAGGACTGAGAGTGTGAAGTAAAATAGTAGGTTAAGATGATATTCGGATGATACGTGAGAAGGAAGAGAGAGAGAGAGAGAGAGAGCTTGTTTCGTGCTGAGAAGTGCCTTTTCTGTTTCTGTTACCAAAGTGTGTGGGAAAAAAAACTTGCCTGGAAAGGAATAGAGAAAGAGAGGGGAGACAAAGGGAAGAGCTCATAAGAGTGCGATTAGCTGCATTTCTACTATGAGCAGCAGCAGCAGCTTGTTTTAATTTGTGCGATACGCGAACGCCGAACAACAGTAGTGTTCAGAGAGGGAGTGGGGCTCAAGTAAGAAAATTAAATACTTAAGTAAAATAGAATATTATTAGAAGTAATTTCGTATAATCGCCGTAGACGCCCGGGGAGTAGCGCATTAGAGAATAAAGAAGCTTCTTGGTTTGGGTGGTGCCCTTTTTTTTTTTTTTTTTTTTTTTGACTGGTTGGTATGCGCCGAAGCTGAGTTCTTTATTTCCAATCTACTTCCATATCCTTGATTCGGGCTACCCTTGAGCTTAAAGGACCGGTGACAGACAGGTCTATTCCTCTCTACGACTCAACGATTCTCACCGCTAGCTTGTCGAGAGAAGCAAATTATTATTTTGTACCTTCTTCATAAGATTTTCCCTTTCCCTCGATTAGGCTGAAAGAGAGATCCTCGGGCGCAGCAGGAAAAAAAAAAAAAAAAAAAAAGTATGCCTACCATCTCCGTCGACAAAGCCGCTTTCTTCGAAGCTCTAGGGCAGAAGTACACCACCGAGGAATTCGACGAGCTATGCTTCGACTTCGGTAAGAGGTTCTCCACTTGGCTGGCAGCCACCTAGAGCTCTGTTCAACCATGAGCAGCGAAGACTGACGACCGAATTTCTATAGGTATCGAGCTCGATGAAGACGTCAGTATTGAACTCCGGGGGTCGGGTCGTATTCTCCCGAAAGCGAACTGTTGGTAACAACTGAAATTTTTTTCTCTCTTTGATACAGACGGAAGATCAGGAACGACCAATCGTCGACGGAAAGCAAGAAGCACCGCAGCTTAAGATCGAAATCCCTGCCAACCGATATGACCTGCTCTGCTTCGAAGGTCTTGCCCTGCTCCTCAACATCTTCCGGCAAAAGGCAACGATGCCAAATTTCCGGGTCGTACCACCTGAACATGGAGATGTTCAGTCGATCACAGTCGCTGAAGATGTCAGTCTCTCTGCCATTAGCTCTTTTTCTAGCTGCATAGATCTCTTTCGCTCTTTTCTTCGTAAAAAAAAAAAAAGAAAAGGAAGAAAGGGTGGAGGATAAGGCCATGTTCTGACGTTTTTGATTTCTAATAGACGATGAAAATTCGACCCTACGTAACTGGCGCGATTCTTCGCGGTGTCAAGTTCACGCAAGCCCGCTACGATTCCTTCATTGCACTACAGGACAAGCTACACCAAAATCTAGGAAGGCAAAGGACACTGATCTCAATGGGTACCCACGATCTGGACAAGATAGAAGGACCGTTTACCTACGAAGCTCTTCCTCCAGATCAAATCAAATTTGTGCCGCTGAACCAGGAGAAGGAATTTGATGGCAACGAGCTCATGGATTTCTACGAGGTTTGAACTCCTGATCATGCGACTGGTGCCCTTTTCTTTCTTTTGGAAGCTAGAGGTCTGATTTTTCTTACTCAATGGTATATTTCTGTTGTCGTTTAGAAAATGAGAGGCATCTGACCAAGTACCTCCACATCATTCGAGATTCGCCAGTTTACCCGGTAATTCTCGATGCGAAGCGCAGAGTCTGCTCTCTGCCTCCAATCATCAATAGCGAGCTTTCCAAGTCACCCTCGATACACGGAATGTTTTCATCGAAATCACGGCAACTGATAAGACGAAAGCAGAAATTGTGGCGCACATTCTGGTGGCCATGTTCTCGCAGTACTGCGAGGAACCATGCACGTACGTTTTTCCTCTTTGACTTGAAGCTTTCAATAAATTGTACAAGTTGAATTGACTCTCTAAAACGATATAGTGTCGAGCCTCTAAAAATTATATCGCCACACAACCACGAGTCGCGAGAGGTTCCCCGACATGACTCCAAGATCCATGACCGCCGAAGTCTCCTACATCACAAGTGCTTGGCCTAGAGCTCTCGCCAGAGGAGATCTGTAAGCTTCTGACGCGCATGTCTTTCCACGCGAAGCCCTCAGCGAATCAGGTCGACATGCTCGATATCGACGTCCCCGTCACACGCGCTGATGTCCTCCACCAGTGTGACATAATGGAAGACGTCGCGATCGGTTATGGCTTCAATAACCTGCAAAAGACTTTCCCTACAACAGCAGCACGATTGCCGCGCGCCGCTCCGATCAATAAGCTGAGCGATATCATCCGCCTCGAGTGTGCCATGGCAGGGTGGAGCGAAGTGATGCGCTCATCCTGTGCTCGCACGATGAGAATTTCGGGTGGCTACGGCGCAAGGACGACGGCAAGACGGCGGTTAAGCTCGCT
This sequence comes from Pezizomycotina sp. ARF18, assembly GCA_002224055.1. Classification (NCBI taxonomy): domain Eukaryota; kingdom Fungi; phylum Ascomycota; species Pezizomycotina sp. ARF18. The sequence continues at coordinate 222,848 of AZLU01000025.1, forward strand.
AACCCGAAGACGGCCGAGTACCAGGTTGTCCGCACGAGCTTGCTGCCAGGCGTGCTAAAGACGATCAAGGAGAACAAGTACCACGCCTTACCGATGAAGTCTTCGAGGTTTCGGACGTAGCTTTCAAGGACGAAACCTCCGAGAGGATGAGTAGGAATGAAAGGCATTTCGCTGCGGCGTGGTGCGGAAAGACGAGCGGCTTCGAAGTCATACACGGTCTGCTGGACCGCGTTATGGCGATGCTGCAGTGTAAAGTCGTCGAGAAGGATTCCAAAGCCAGTGGCTACTGGATTGAAGAGCTTTCTGGTATGTTATGGACCATTATTACTTCCACTCTTTCTTTCTTTCTTTCTTTTTTTCTTTTTTTTTTTTTTGAGGCTGTGGCATTGACACCTCCATGATGTTATAGATGACACGTAACTTCAGCGGCCGGGCTGCCTCGATCTGCTATCGCGACAGGGAGAGCGGGAAGGACTCTGTCATTGGATCTTCGGCGTCCTGCACCCGACGGTTCTGAAAAATTTCGAGCTCACGTGCGTCTATCTTCACCCTGGTAGATGTTTAGGAACCTTACTAACATTATTGTTCTCCAATAGACATCCTGTGAGCTCGCTGGAGCTCAAAGTTGAATCTTCCTGTGACGGATAAACATGCGGGAGGAGGAGACCTAATCCTGGCTTTGCCAGCAAAGCCTCGTTCCATTTGGTTTTTTCAGCTCTAGATATGATGTTTACTACTTTAGCTTTTGAATTTAGTATTTAGAAAATTTACGACTAGAGAATAAGAAAAAAAATAGTATTTAACGAATAAGCATCATAATAGACTCGTCGGCCTATACTAATAGAGATTACGGAGATCAACCAATCTCGCCAACATATACTCGACGTGTCGTACTACCATTCTTGTCACTGGTATCTTAAGCTAGACTTTGACAGATAAAATGTGACGTCTTTGATATCTCCCGTTGCGATTTCTCATCGCTGATATGAGACAGCTACCATATCACATATCCACCCAATGATATATATAACCTATCATTCTACACCACCTGATCATGATTTTGCAGGTCTCTACTCGTTAACCTTCCAGCAACTAAAGTTGAAATGATCGAACCATTTTAAAAACGATCGAGTCCTCTTGCAAATGTCTCAAGGATTTGCTTTGTGGTTGTAGTTATGCAGATAGACGGATAGTTCGATTTCAATTCTATCTAAAAAAAAAAGAAAAAAAAAATCGTGGACCTTGAAATTATACCATACAAAAAATTTGTATACAGAACCCAGATTATTCTTCAATTTTTTCCCAATGATATATATACCTTTTTAAATATCTGGAACTAGACTGGTGGTAGGCCACTGTAGGCGGGCACCCTCAAAGTGAACATTGCCTGACTCTGAGACTTGAATAGTCTCATGAGTATAGCAAGGAAGAGTGTAAAAATTATATAGAAAATGATTTAGATAAAAAAAAAAAAGGAAAAAAAAGAGGCTACGAGACAAGCATACATGATATTAAGACTTGAGAGATTTACAAAGATGTGATATAGCAATGTAATAGGAGATTTGATCGCGGGGAAAAAAAAAAAGAGATTATTAATAAAAGTAAGTAAGTAGATCGAGAGAAAATGAAAGTAAAATAAGAGAAAAACACCCGTAACTCCAGTTCGAAAAAACAAAGTAGAAAAAGCTTTCAAGTGCGCCACCGGGGAAGAGAGACGAAATAAAAGGAAAGAAAAGAGAAGGAAAAGACACAAAAATTATCGTGAATGCGGAAAGGAGAAAAGGAAGGGAAAGAAGCGACAAGCTCAAGAGAACAGAAGGGCGGCATCGGCAACCCGAAAGAGAATAATCACATGCTTTCAGTTGGAAGAGACCCCTTCCTTCCCTTTTCAAACCTCCTATCGGTGATATTTTTTCTTTCAAGGGAATATGAGCAATACCATGATAGTAGGGACCTCATCGCTGGGATGTAGAAAAAAAAACACATTCAATGAACAAAAACCCAAGTACCAAAACAAGAGAAAGAAGCCATATCTTTATACACAATGGGCTTTTAATAGTAAATAAGCAAGGGCCCAACGATATTGTAATTGATTTCTGGGAACGAGGGCTGTCAAACTATCTGAATTCATAGGCGGGAATAGCCTCTGGCTCGGTGTTAAACTTAGTTGCTGATATGGGGTGCTGTGGGGATCAAAGTAAAACCCCTCAATAGCGCCATCGGATCGGCGCAGGCAAACGAAGTAAAAACCAGATATTGTCAGCCCGGACTCCTGCGCGGATGGTGATACAAAGCATTTTTCTGTAGCACAGCGGGCAAAGAAAGGCACCGTCAGCTCATTTCCTTAATCATAAGTAGCTTGTATTACTTGACAATGCTAAATAACAGCATTTGCTTACCTTTCCATCTCATCAGGATCCAGTTTTCTGAGAGAGATCTTAGAAACTTCTTGGAAACGAGCTTCTGGGCGAGCTCAACATCACTCATGCCAGCGAACGGTTCCAATTTCCGCCAGTAGGTTCCATCGATGCTCGGGTTGCTGAGGAAATTTACCGTTTCTAGCCATGCTTCTGGAAATCGATAATCTCGCCTTCCCAGAACGTATTTATGCTGCTCGTGCCGTGGCAGACTGCCAGTCGGGAACTTCGAATGCTTGCATTGTTCCGGAGAGCTTCATAGCTTCATAATCCACATTGTGTATTGTCACATGGACGGTCCAACGATCGTCCTGCTTCTTTGTCGCGTGCGATCGTCTCCGTGCAGAGATGACGGAGCGTACGAGCTTGAGCCGGAGAGCCCCTGCTGAAGTGCGGCAAATGACTGCGTCGGTATCGAAGACCTTCTGTTTATAGTAACGATGAATTGGCGGCGAATTGCGTTCCCTTAAAATTCCCACCTGCTGCGAGCCACGACGATGAAGGTATCGTGATAAATTTCGTGTCCACCATGAAGTCATCCAAAGGGAAGTCTTGCCTGAAGTTTTCCACGGCTAACGCTTGAATCAGCTCGTCTTCCATCGGCATATGCTGCAGTTTTGTGAGGTATTTGATTGCTTCTTCGATGGACGCGAAGAAACGCTCCGGTGTCCACTACCGCCGGATGAGACAGGTCGGGAACCGTAACGATCGGAATCCGACTCGGGCTGATATCTGCTGGAATAGTCATGGCTCCAGTATGACCTTGAATCTCTGCTCCTTAGAGTAGTTCCGAGCCCGCTTCAAGAAAGCCGCTGCCACCGAGGCCAGTCCCATCACCACCGCTGGTGCCCAACCACCATCCCCCCGTCGGTTCCACCTCGTCCCTCTCCACTGCCCCTTTCCCTATCTAGCCTCGAGCGCAACGAACCCAGCAGGGAGGGCTTGGAGCTCGTGGGAGACTTTCGTCCGTAAGAGCTCCGGCGACAAGGGCCAAAATATCCTCGTCCTCATCGTCTCCGGTCCTTGCCTGAGCCGCGGACTCGTACGGCGTTTGACGTAGTCCCGTTCTCGTTCTGGAGCCGCGATTCCCGTATATGCCGCCGTAAGTGCTTCTGTGACGCAATGAGATGTCGTTGTCTCTTCTCGAATCGTTGTGCATTGCTGCGTGCCAGTGTCGTGCGATTACCTCCATCGTTGCCAGCCTTTCCCTTCTAGTATCTTCGTCGTCTATGTGTCTCGAAAATACGGATCTTTCGAGGTCCGCCGCAAACTCCGGTTCTAGAAGTCGTCGCATAGAAAGAGAACCCCTTCGCCTCCTGTGTCGTCGCAATTCGGACTCTGACTCGGGAAGAGGATCCAGGGAAGAGGTTGCGCTCCCTGTTCCGTTATTTAGTAGGGTATAGTTCGCTTGGGTAGATCGAATGCGTCCGGACGAAATTGATAACGGAGGTGTCTCTGGTGGAGAAAGAATGAGGATTTTCTTTATCAGCGGTGGGAGAAGAAATGGATTCGAAAAGGGGACAAATTTGAGATGGGGAGGTGGGGAAGATAGATGGTCAATGTAGAACTAGACATGAGTGAATGATGGTAAATTACACGAGCCACCGTGAATAAAGCATGCTCGCTTGGTCTGGACCATTTAATGCCATATAAGAGAGTATACATTATTGACATGTTTTTGATGGAGAGGAAGAAACAAGGATGATCAGAAGGAAGGGGTATTTGACATGTGAGACAACCCATCATGCAATGCCTTCTCGTAAACTTTTTGACATTTATCGGAATATTGAATATCGAAAAAGGCCAGACAAACAGCCTGGCTATTTAATAGAAGAAACGGCAGGATATCAAGGAAGAAATACGGTGGGAAAACTCACCGAAGGCGTATTGACTGGTGGCATTATCGTTGTTTGCGTTCTGTAGGCTTTCGGCTGTCCTGTTCGGTGAGAGGCAAATCTGAAAGGGTTCGTTTCCGAAAGACGTTTTCTATCGATCCTGGTTTCCTTCTCCTGTTCCCCCTTTTTTTTTTATTGTTTCGTAGGACCTAAGCTACCTCGAGTTGTCGAAGTCGGAACGGCAAACTTCCTGCGAGAGCGAGACGATAAAAAGGAGAGTAAAGGAAAAGGAAATAGATGCCAAGGTATCACCACTTGAGCAGAAGGAGGAGGAAAGGAAGATTGGGGGAAAAAAAGAAAAGGTTGAGAATAGTGTGTGGAGAAAGAATAAAATCTAGAAAAGGAGAGGCAATCAGCCTCTAAACTGTTTAGGACACTAGAGGACTTTCGTAGTACGAAAAAAGTGTGGAATGTATGGGTATTATAATTATTTATTTGATAGAGGGGGAAAGAAAAAAAAGGTTACGCCGCACGATTCCGAAATGCAAGATGACCCAAACTCTCTCACTCGATGAAGAGAGGGAAAAAAGAGAGACAGAAACGAGACAAGGGACTGTGAGTTATGAGCGATGATGTCGACGGAACACTTTGATCGAATCCCCCGAGGTTTTCTTTTTTTTTTTTTTTTTTTTTTTTTTTTGGAGAACACTTTTTCCTCTTGCAGTGGGCGTCCCCTCTGAAGAGCTACTAGCAACACCTTAGAGGAAAGGGAGGATAGGAACAAGCAGGGAGTCGTATAAAGAGCAGGAAGAAGGGGAGGGTAGTGAAGGCGTTGAAGTTTGGGGATGGCGTTTTGCGTTGGCGATAGGCGATAATGAAGGAAGTAGAATAAGGGAAAAAAAGAGGGTAGGAAAAAAAGTTGGAAGGCGGGCGAACGGGTGTTGTGAGGAAGGGAAATTTCCTTGGGTGGTATACCTAGTAGTGTATTTTATTGTATTGTATTGTATTTTACTTTAAAGTGTGGGCTACCCCTAATGTTTCTTAGGAAGAGGGTCTGGAATATCAATGAGCGAAGGTGATTTTTGTCGCCGATAAAATAAAATAAAATAAAAAATAAAAATAAAATAAAGGAAAGAATGATAGAACTTGGTACTATATGGAAGGCGATATCGTCACTTCGCACTTTGAAGAAGAGAAGAACGAATGATAGGGATATCGTATGGAGTGAGCAGATCCCTTTTTTTTTTTTCTCCGTCGCAAGCAGCTTCTAGATTAAGGAAACGCAGGCAGGTAAAAAAAGAGAGAATACCAAAGTTAAACTATAAGCTTCCAACGTCTGATCGAATCAGGATTCTATAGTACGTGTACAGGATACTAGAGTATTTGGTTTTGATAGTGGGATATATCGAGTATCGAGTCCACTTGACATGTAATATACATATACGTATTTGCCCTCCGTTGCTGAAACAAACGATGACAAAAAAATTACATAAATGGTACACGCAGGTTATCTCGGATTGGTGCCACAATTCAGGTAAAGGAGCTAATCACCTGTTTTGCAGCTGTCACCACTACATATATACCACTTGTGTACCGTCCAAGTTAAAAAAGACATACTCATTATACGGATTTTCTAGAAGAACTTGTGGTATCACGAGATCTGCTTCCTGACATACTTCCTTACCCGTGTGATCTATCTTCATAACGTCGAAACAATAGTACAATAGCTTATAGGTATAGCCAAAAGGACCTACTTAAGCTATATATTCTACTACTTTATATATAATAATAATATAAGTAGAATAATATACGAAATTCAGCGTAGTAGCTGTATTTCAATACCTATATTTTGTTTATATTTGCAATAATTTTTGTAAATATATCAAATACATCATTAGCATATATAACATGCAGCTGACAAGAAAGGATAACCCACTGTAGTAGATCACCCTGACCAATATAGGTTCTGAGGGTTCCCAAAAGAATAATTATATAAGTCTACTCGGGCTAAAACCACGAATTCGTCAACGATCTATTATTATTATAGATATATCGATGCTATTGATTTAACAAAGGCAGGCACTATTGCACTGTTGTATTGCGTCGGCTCCAAGCTGGCAACTGTATCATGAAAACTAAAGCCAGAAGGTAGGGAGAAGGAAATATACAAAAGAGTGAAAAGGTTTGAGAAGTTAATGAAACATCGTGACCAAAAGAAGCTCTCCATCGACTTTGGTTGCCGGAACGCTCAAAAGGCAGAGGGGGATAAAACAAGAGGACAAGAGAATTCAAGAGGGGAATAATGATAATAATAAACACACACACACACACACACAAAAAAAAAAAAAGAAAAAAAAAAGTTATTCGTTTGGGGATCAAAGCGCAAGGAAATTACCACCAAACCTGCTTCACGACTGCACGATATATGCACGAGAATTAAGCAGTCTTTTTCTTTATTATTATTATTATTATTATTATTATTATATATTATTATTTTCTTTTTCTTTTATTTATTTTCTTTTTTATTCTTTATAAATAAAATAAATATAGATCTTATTCCAGAATTCTCAAAATAGGAGCCGACTCTTCTATCCAGTACCTTCAATTGCGCGCCGGCACCAGACTAGATTAACAACTCGATCTAAGTGCGTCGAAGTTGCTATAGGCTCAACTCAACTTCAGACGTTTAGCAAAATACCGGCCAAGCGGCGCGAGTATAGCTTAGACGAGACAAGAGGCTGATCCGATAACGTCTATCAGTCAGTGTAACAGCAACTTGTTTTTCGGGGTATTCGTGGGAGCCGTTCCTGGATACTGGTACGAAAAAAAAAAAAAAAAAAAACTGCAAATACTTGTTATTTGAAGAACCCCGGCGTATAGTTTTTTTTTTTTTTTTTTTTCAGTTTCCTCTCAATTAAGTATATATTGACGTTTTATTGAAATCCGAAATATTCAAATAAAGGAAATTAAAACGTAATGTAACCCGTCGTAAACTGAGTTGTTCAGCGTTTAAATCAGTAATAAAAAAATAATTTAACAAAAAAAAAAAAAAGAGAGAAAGTGTATTATAGCGACTTTGTTCGGTGCATGTATATACGGCACTTTCCAATAACGGCGCGATATATCAGTTGTCTACTTTTATTACGCGAATATTTGAATGTAAAAGTAGAGCCGCTCCGTCCTGATAAAATACCTAATATCCGCAGTGACCGGCGAAAACGGCTGCGATTTGCGGTGGTGGAATTCTCCTTGGCTCTCGTGCGTTGGAGTTGTGCTAGTGTTCTTTTGACGGACCCTGGCCCGTGGACCGAGACCAGTAAAATAAAACCAGAGGGATAGTAAAGGATAAAATAAATAAAATAAAATAAAATAAAATAAAGAAAAGGAAAAGAAAGGAAAAGGAAAAGAAAGAAAAACAGAAAAAAAGGGGGGAAAAAGGAAAAAGAAGAGAAAGAAAAAGAAAGAACGGGAAGGAGAAATTTTTTCTTCGTCTCTTCCCTTCTAAAAGCTTCTCGCTTCGCCTCGTTCCCACCAAGACTGGGTTCAGACCCTCGAGGGAAGAAACGACATTCCTTTGGAAATTTGGGACCGCAGATCTGCATTTCCTTTTTTTTCTACTCTTTCCTTTCTTTGGCATGGGCCGCATGGTCTAAGAGCCGGCACATATGGCTACAGCGACCCGATAGGACCGATAGAATGGGTTGGCACACCTGGAAGCTGGGAAATTTGATATAAATCAAGAAGGGGGAGGGAAAAAACGATGAGACCAAAGACTGTTTTCAAGAAAAAGAAAAAGGAAAGGAAAGAAGAAGAGGAAAAAGGGAAAGAAATTGAAGAAGAATGAAGGAAAAGAGGGAATGACAGCACCGAACTGTTGAATTGATATACGCAGCGAACATGAGGGGGAAAGAAAAGAAGCCCTCGAACGAGAAGAGTCGAACAGGGGTTAGCGAATAATTGCAATATTATTATCTCTTTTCACCTTCTCTCCAATTTCCTGGCGTCGAAGACCCAATAGAATGCAGGACTCAGAGGGCACGGGATCCACAATTCTGCATCTGACGCGACAGTGAACGCTGACCTGAGGTTGCTGCTAAGTAGCAGTGAAGAATTGAAGATATCATTTGCTGATTGTGTGATGTTATTATTATTATTACTGTGTTTCCCTGGGAAGTGATTTCCTTTCTTTTTCTCCGCTCTCCTTGCTGAGGGTTTCATCTCGTCCCAATTTTCCGTATACTAGATAGGTATGAGTTAACTGCTTAGCTCCGTGAAAAAAAAAAAGTAATAATAATAATAACAGAGGGGAAGAAACACGATTGCAATAGAAAAAAGATAGGGATCAGCCCCCGAACCTTTTCGCCGGATCAGCTTGCTTGGGATGAGTGTGCCTGAGAGAGGGGTTATAGAATTCGTCCGCGAAGAGGTGACAGATATACGTATTACTTTTCTCTTGTAGTATAGAAAAATTCAGGCCTGTTACCTATATTCTATCTCAATTGAACTGTATCCTTGCACGCCTGTCGATAGAGAACGAAGGCTAACGCTAGCTCTAGAAAACGCCTTTCCACCCCCGCTAGCGTGTTTTGAACGATTCCTCTATATAATAATTATTATATACTTAATTATTTTTATTTCTTCCTTCGGGGGGGTTGAACTTTGAAGAGTATATATAAAAAAGAGAGCGAGCACACGTTGGCAAAAAGCCCGTGAGCACACGTTGGCAAAAAGCCAGTGAGGACTTGGATCTTATTTTAAAGGATAAAAAAATTTTCTTTTCGCTCGGGAGAAACGCATTGACAGATTTCGCGTGGCCTAACAGCCGCCGGATTGCTAATAATTGCCTGTGGGTCTTTTGATTATTATTGTATTTGAATATCGAAAGGTAAGAAGTGTTATTTTATTGGAAGATGGCGGAGAGGGAGAATACCCTTCTGAGCCTTCGTTCATTGAGGTTCTTGATCAAAAAAGAAATAATAATACAAAAAAAAAAAAAAAAAAAAAAAAGAATCGAGAGTATTTATTTATTTATATTATTAAAATGAAGTACTTAAAAGTAAAAGAATAATAAAATAATTGATCAATAATAAATTGGCGCTCTCGGTCTCTTGCAATAATAATTAAAAAAGAAAAAGAAAAAAAAGGAAAAGCATCAAACTCTTCTGGAGAGGCGCTCGACTTCAATGGGTTTTCCCCTTCCTCTCTTTTTTTATATAAATTATTATTATTTTAAAATTTATTTTCATATTTTTAAAAGCTATTTCTTTCTTCTCTGTGTTTTTGTTTCTTTCGCCCTTGTTTATTTATCAATCATTTAGTAATTGTTCGAGTATATTTCTCTTTCTTTTATCCCATCCTAAACAAAGGACTGGACGACTGCAGTGGGCGTATAAAATTTCCCTTCTTAACTTCCCTCCCTTCCTGCTCTTGGATAAAAAGCACGCCAACTCCACTTTTTTTTCCTTCTATCACATCTTTCTGCTGTCGTAGCGTCTTTCTTTTCCTTGTTTTTAAAAATCCCTTCTGCCTCTCCTTTTATATTTCTTGAAACATCAATTCTATTCGTTCTTTTCTTCTTTGCGTGCTTATTTCAATTACTTCACTTTTCCTAAAGGGTGTGAGCAGCAGAGAAGGGAAAAGCAAAAACTGATCAGACCTCTCAGTAAAAGGTATATATAATCGATATGAAAAGATTCTCACGAGTGCTATTTAAAAGAACGCGACAACAAACCAAACCAAACTACCCCCCAAAAGAGAAAAAAAAAAAGAACGATATTTTTTTTGCTGTAGTAACGAAACAACTAATTGGTACACAGACAGGTACTTAAGTACTTACAAGTATTTCCAACTTTTCCAGTTTCGAACTGCCACGAGTTTCCTTCTGCCGCAAGACATTGACATTTGACACTTGCGCCGTGGATAGGAGTGTCGCTCAGAAGAGCCCTTTCGCGCAGAAAAAATAAGATATACTAGGGCTTTGCCGGTGAGATTTTCATACCCCCAAGTTCTTTCGAAGTAGCGCTAGAGGAGGCGACATCGTGTGAGAAAGTATAGCTCGTACTGATTAACTTATTTCATGATCCCCTTTCCTCTCCCTTCTCAGTAACCATCTTTCCCGTTTCTAATCCTCTAGAACTAGTTTCGAATCAGAAAATAAAATTTTCAAAACATCTCGCCAAATGTCCACGATCAAATCGATTGAGTATTTTCGAGTACTTCCTCGTTGGCTTTTCGTCAAGGTAGCCACCGATGATGGCCACTTTGGTTGGGGAGAAGCCACCCTCGAGGGTCACACTGAAGCAGTCGAGGGAAGCCTGGACGAATTGATTTCCAATTTGTAGGCTATGATGCCGAGTATGTAACCACCTTGCTCATTGCTGTTCCGAATTCATTTAGAAAGATTCTTTTTTGGATTTGCGCAACCGATAGCCAGATCAAGATCGAAATCCTGAAGCTAACGTTTGTTTTTCTGCAATTTTTTTCCCCTCGATGAGCGGAACCTGGCTGCGAATTCATTTTCTCTTAGTAACATTGAACATATCTGGCAAACTGCCTGGAGGCTAGGGTTCTACCGGGGAGGTCCGGTGTTTATGTCGCGATTTCCGGTATCGACATTGCGTTGTGGGATTTGAAAGGTAAGCGATATGTTTTTTCACCTTTTACCCCTCGTCCTCATATTTTGTGGGGCATTTATACGACGTAAACGCAGCTATACGACCATGCTCGGTTCATGTTGCAGATATCACCAGTGATTTCCGTTTACCAAAAGAGAAATTCCACGTGCTTTTTCCCAGCCCTATTTATAAAGCGTTTCTTATCTTGTTATCTCGGTTGCTTATCGAAGAGCGAAGAGGATAAGGGAAATGGAAAAAAAAGTAAAAACAAAAAGCAAGAAAAAAAGAAAAGAAATTGAAAGAGGTTAAAAAGAAAGGAAGAGAAGTTATCTTGGGTGTGAAGACTCTCTTGTATGCATAATGGGCATCCTATTATACTTCCTTATAAGAAGAATTCTAAAAAGGAATGTAATCCCCTTTCCGAAGAGTAAAAGATGAGAAGAAAGATATAGGGAAGGAAAAGAGTGTCTCCGCAGGAACCATCAGAAGCTTCCCTCCCTTTTTATATATTTTTGTATAAATACGACCAGATGCATAGACTCCCCTTTTCTTTCCTTTTCCTTCTAAATTCTTCCCTGTTTTTATTTATCTATTTTCTTTACTTTTTCCCCATGTCTATTTTTCATTACTTGTATCTTATTTTCCCTTTTGTTCCTCAAAAAAAAAAAAACGCCCAACAACTTGCAAAGAAAAGAGGGAGAAAAAGTAAGTCAAGGGCAAAAATCGCTCTTAGATATATATATATCTTATTCTTCCTTTAATTTATTTACAGGGTGGAAAGACAGCAAGAAAAACAAATCAATCAATACGCATTTAAAAAAAAATTTTTTTTTTTTTCAAAAAGGTTTGTGGGGAAGTTTCATGCGCGTCTGCCATGCACGGCCGGGGATGCTGTCGCGACCCCCACGCTCCCTCCGGGCTGGAATTACCCTAGAAAAGAGAGGGTTCTAGCTCTTTTGACTCCCGCTGATATACCGATACGCTCTCCTGTGAAACCCCCAAAAGGAAAATTTACCGGCTATATACATTCCCACTCGAAAAAAAAAAAAAAGTTGACAGGCTGGGGGCCTGGTTTCTCTTACTTCCCCTCGCCTCCTCCTCTGTCCCCAAAATTTCTCCCCGATATCAATCAATTCCGTTCTTTCTGTATTTTCCCCCCATCTATATGATTGATCATGACTTCCTTGTATAAACCAAGCAAGCAATGGCTGGTTATGTTCGCTTTTAGAACAAATTTAACTGAAATAAGCCAAATACTTAACGAAGAAAGAAAAAAGCGAAAAAGAAACAATTTTTTTTTTTGCAAAGAATATCCTTGAGTGCTTTCCTACAGGAAATTACATGGTAAAATCCAAAAGGCGGCTCCTGAAAAGCCTCGAAAATATTTCTTACTTTCAGCCGAGACAGTAGTTGCGGAGAAGGGAAAACTAAAAAAGAGGCTGGCGGGTGCAGAAAAATGGGGATTTAAGTGATCTCCTTGCTGCAGGGCAAAATTTGCGATCATCCCGCCTCAAGAAAAAAAAAAGAAAAGAAAGAAAAAAAGGGCGAAGACGAGAATTCGCTACTGCCATATATATTCACTCATACTCCCTTGTTTCCTGCTTCCTTTATAGGCCCCTTTATAGAGAAGTACCCTTGGTTGCATGATCCAAGGTTTTAATACGCTTTTCTATTTGTCCGGCTTTCGATTTTTTTTCTACTGAAGAAAGCAAGCTTTGCAAGCTTTAGGTTAAGAACTAACATTGTCCATCTTTTATCCAGGTCGTAAGCTCGGTATACCTATTTATCAGCTTTGGGAGGCAAGGTTCGGGATAAATGTGCGGTTTATGCCTGGATTGGAGGTGATCGACCTTCAGATGTCGAAGCTCAAGGGTACGGATAATCCAGGTCATGGTTTTCGGCGTGACATTTATGAACTTGGAGTTTTCGCCAATTAGAACTCTACCCTAATCCTTATAAAGCACACAGCTAATTCCCACATGTCATGCAACAGAAAAGCTCGAATGGGACAGGGCTTCACGACTATCAAGATGAATGCCACGGCAGATCTTGGTTGGTTGGATAGTCCACGTGCCTTGAATGCCTCTGTAGAGCGCGTGAAAGCGGTCAAAGCTCTGGCCTTGACGTTGCTCTAGATTTCCATGGCCGTGTTCATAAGCCCATGGTCCGTCAGCTCGCGAAAGCCCTTGAACCGCATCAGCCGTTCTTCATTGAGGAACTCTTTTGTCGAACACATTGAGGGTATCAAGCAGCTCTCAGGCAGACCACCATTCCGATCGCCCTCGGCGAAAGGCTATACAGCAGGTGGGACATCAAGCCGTTCCTTGAGTCTGGTTGCATCGATGTGCTTCACCGGATGTGAGCCATTGCGGCGGAATTTCAGAATGCAGGAGGATCGCTGCCATGTGTGAAGCCTACGATGTCGGTCTTGCGCCGCACTGCCCTCTGGGTCCGATCTCTCTCGCCGCTTCATTCCAAATCGCTGCGGCATCGCCAAACTTTGTTATTCAAGAGATGAGCCTCGGGATCCATTACAATTCCATGCAAAACAGCACCTATGACCTCAACAATTACCTTGTCGATGCAAACGTATTCGATATCAAGGATGGAAATGTCAATGTCCCGAGCGGCCCAGGCTTGGGTATCGAAGTCGACGAGCAGGAGGTCCGCAAAATCAGCCAGAACTGCCGCCCTTGGCGTTGCCTGGAGTTTTATGGACCAACGGCGAAATTCGCGAATGGTAATGCAGTAATAATATTGGCCGAGTCGTAAAATCTGAGTTATAAAGCTCAATCTCTGATTTTCATCAACGGTAATTTTATCAGTAATTTTCTTACGATTAAACATAATGGCCTCCATACCTTAATATTCTACTTTCACCACTACCCTTTAATTACTATTTTCTAGCCTGATTTCTTTTTTATTTTGGGGAGTTTCTGCATATAATCATCACAAGATGTTCAAATTAATGGTAATTTTAAGCATCGCAACATGTACGGACTCTACAATTCACGCATGTACGAATTTTCCAGGAATTCAATCATAGCAATTTAATTCTTACTACTTACTATTCTCGTTTTTTTTTTTTTTTTTTTTTTTTTTAAAAAAAAAAAAAAAAAAAAAAAAAAAGAGGGGGGGAAGGATAGTTCGATTCCTTCGAGATGTTTTGAGATTGCTATAAATGTCCACGCGTCCAGGAATTACTTAACTTCTTTTGAAAGATTCACACGTATGTATATATATATATATAGAATATGAGTGACGCTGCAAAAGTCTCTAATACCATCATACAATGCAATCAAAACCATTAATCACCACACTCTATCAACTTATGTATACGTCGGTGAAAAGCCTCTTTTTTCTTTTCAGACCTTCTTTTTGCCAAATAGCAAGTTACCGACGTTCGAAGTCTTGATAACGTCCTGTACGTCAAGCTTACCCTCGTTGTCCGTTCATTTTACCACCACTACCTACTATTTTCGCTTTATCACCTAATAACTCCCAGTTCACAACCGTATCCGAAAGTAAGTCCTCGTCGACTTTGACTTGCTTATACCGTGCAGGTAACCCGTGTACATCTCCCCCATCGTGATTAACAAGCTCCCCGGCTCCTGCAGTATCCTGTGTACTTTTTCTCCCTTTCTACCTCCACCTCCGCCTTCTCTTCGATCTCTAAAACGATGGAACCACCCAAGCTAACAGTCGCAACCATGCCGTAATACGCCGCGCCGTCTTCGTGCTTGTGTATCCCTGTCCCGGCTCGTATTCGTTGACGAGCACGTGGTTCGGAGCTCTATGCGGTGAATCGTCCCATATTCCTAGCTTTTGGATCCGTTTTACGAGGGGATTTGCTAGCCAGTCGGGGAGCTCTCTGTTACCGTTGGAGGTTACAAGGCGTCCGGATGGCTCAGCGCGCAGGGGTGTGTTTGTAGGCGGCGGTGGGAGAGGTATGTCCATTTAGGTTTTGGGACGGAGTTAACGGAATTAAGTAGGCTTGCTTCTTCGATTTTGGATATGAAGTTTGGTATGTAGTACATTGAAGGAGGGAAAGAGGCGATGCGGTATTGTTGGAGCGTTGTGGTGTCGAGCTCTGGTGGGAGAGACATCTATCTCTTTGTTTGTCCGGCGCGGATTCCAGGTATTTGAAGCTGCCGAAGAAAGCTAGAAGCTTAAGGCAAGTAGCTTGTTGGAAAGCTCAACAAGCTCTCTTTTCAGTAAGAGTTCAAAGTAGAGGTCCGCGAAGTATGCGCGACACGCTAAGTAGGCGTTGGGTTTAAGAATATTAATATATACTACTTTCGAATCTACTGGAATACACTTGATTTATTTATATCTAGACACAGGTGTTTTCAACTGGGGAATGCTTTGAGCTCAATTTGTGTGGTAGGGCCATTTAGCTGCGGAGTTTCGGCGTTTCGTGTGATGCAGTAGGTTCAGCTCAACTAAGCTTAAGCTTTAATATTGAGGTGTTTGGGAGCTCAAGAATCCCCCCATGTAAAAATTTAGCCGAACGACATTTCAACAACAGCACGACAAACCAGTGCTCAGCTCGTTCTACTTCTTATACCAGCCTCGACCGAAGAGAAGATGGCAGATTCAAGCTCAGAAGACCGCCTGAATCCAAGTGAGCTTGGGACGAAAACATAGTGAGTGAGGAAAAGGCCGAACAGGATATTTTCATGTATGAAGTTTAACCAACTTTCTGTCACCTTCATTTAAAACTTCAAAACTGACCAAGAGAGCTCTACAGCTGGACAACCTCTACACCCGCGAGATAGTGAACCATGCCTCAAACCCCGACGATGAAGGCACTGTGTGGTTCGATGACTCCTCCGCCGAATCTAGCATCATAAAGCACTTACTTTCCCGTTCATCAGCCGTTCCGAAAGATGCTTCCTTCCTGGACGTCGGGACCGGTAACGGACACCTTCTCTTCGAATTAATCGAAGAAGGCGAGTTTGAAGCCGGCAAAATGGTCGGCGTCGATTACTCTGAAAACTCTATTGAGCTCGCAAAGAACGTTTCGCAGCAACGCGGTGGAAGTTGTGCGGATATCAAGTTTGCAAAAGTTGACATCATTAAGGATGATATAACAGACGGAATGCTCGGGACAGGCATACTAGCTGAGGGTGGATTTGATGTTATACTGGATAAGGGGACTTTCGATGCAATATCCCTCAGCGCGGAGACATTGCCTGATGGGCGAAGAGGAGACGAGGTATACGCCGAGAAGGTGGGACGGCTGGTAAAGAAGGGGACCGGAATATTGTTGCTCACGAGCTGCAACTGGACGGAGGAGGAGCTGTCGCGGAAGATATTGACAAATCCAGAGCTCGAAGTAGAGGGAACTATAAAGTACCGGTCGTTTACGTTTGGTGGGGTTAAAGGTCAAACGATATCTTCGGTTGTCTTCCGGCGGAAAGTAACGTAGATTATATTTTGATAAAGAATAAAACGCCATGAATTAGATGCAATCCCTAATAAAGCCGGCTCGAAATGCATACGCTAAAATGCCAGAAGAAGCTTATGTGCGCGAGACAGAGAGGGTCCATGTAGGTGATTTAGTCTTCATTCTTTTGCTTCTGTCTTAGAGTGCCGATCACCAACCATTTCTTCCTCTCGGTTGGGTTTTCTGCGCCCCTATCCTTGAGCCACTCCGCTCTTCACCATCGACGTTTCTTTCAATTATCTTTTCGATTTCTAGGCCGTAGCTGTTGATCATTTCAAAGAACCCTGCTACCATTTTTCTGCAGGTATGCAAGCCTGCGACGATAAACGCTCTTCCTTCCGATCCCTCTACAAGAAATGTAGTATACTTTTCACCAGATTCTCGTGTTCACAATCTCTCCATAACGTATCTGCTGCTATAACTACCGTAAACGAATGCGCAAATTTCTGTAAGACTTCCTCGTCGAGTTTCCCCATGCGTGACCGTAAACAAGTATCTCGGGTGGTGGTGTATCTAATGCAGCAGCAGCAGCTTTTTCGAGGGACGCTTTGTTCAATTCCAGGTTGTCCTTGATGATTTCTAAGATCTCGGGACCTGGAGAGTCCGTGACGCATACCTTTAGAAATAAATGCCCTTAGCTTCTTCCTGTATCCCCATTCACCGATTTCAATCTTGAGATTTAGTTGAAACGCACCTTGTTTGCACCGTATAGGCTTGTCATTATACTAACAAGCGCTGCGCCCGCAACAATAACAACACCCATCCCCCCGGTCAGCTATTTTTAAGCTTGTTCATAGCTGAATAGTCGCAGAGAATGAGGCCTACGAACCAGCACCGAGCTCGACGACATCCTTTCCTCGAACAATAAGCTCTCCTTTCTCTATCATACTCGCAACTTCGATGCTCGAATTCCACAGGTGGTGTGAGAACAAGCTCGTTCGAGCTTTATCCGGCACCACAAGCTTCAACTTTATATCGCCGAACTTTTCCGAAGAGAGTCTGACCCGGCTCGCCATGCTGGTTGCGTATTGCTATTCTTTCTTGTTGACTTTTAGTTTTATTGGGGAGTGTTATGAGAGGTTGGACGAACTTTTGTCGAATATAACACCAAAAGACGATTCGCGGATATAGATATCGTTCGTTTGTGAGTTGGTAGCTATACGAGCTGGATCCTCGTGGATCCTTTGCGTTAGCATTTTGTTGTGATGTAACAATAAGTGCGCTTAGGTATGACATTTGATATTGAGCGAAGTGAATCTAGCAAGCAAAAATAAATAGATAATAACTTGCTCAGCTTGTGCAAATTAATTCTGCGAAATTATGTACACAAATTCCGTGAGTCTTGGTAATAATATATATTTTGGCAGATTTAATTAAAGTTAGGTCGAGCAAGTTCTGTAAAAATATCTGCAAATTCTGCGAGTTTGAGCATTTCGGTGAGAGAGGGTTGCAGAATCTGTGATTCTCGCAGAATTTATTATTAGGTTGAAGGCGTAGTGTTGCATGGCACAAACACAACTGGACGCAGGAACGGCCGTATAGGCTTAAAAGGGACCGCGAAGACATTCGAGATCAACACATGTGGATATATATATATTACAAAAAAGGAGATAAGTGGAAATATTCTGGTCTACTCTTTTCACCATTATACCCCGTTTATAAGCATATAAGTATCGTACTCAAGCTACCTCCATATTACTCAAAAGAAACGTTCGCTTTGTTGCTGTTTAAACGTGCATTATCGCTGAAAAACCACTTCATTATTACACAACGTCATCAATCTTTAGCCAAGTTGTGGATGCCTTCCCCTTCCCACCAATTTCTGCATCCACGGTGGCCCCATCCGTTGACCCAGCGCGTTTCTCCTGCTTCGCCTTTGGTTTCTAGGTGGTTGAGAGAACCTGTCCCGCCTTCATTAAGCTTCGGGACAGTCTCTACCCTCAGCAGACCGCACAGCCAGCATACCTCATCGACCTTCTTCTGCTGCTGCTGCTTCCCCGCTCCACTGGAGCTGTTATCCTTCACTATCACCAAATCGAATTCAATATCCGGTACGGTGATTCCCGTGCTCACGACGGCGGCCCGTAATCCTCCCACGGTCTCCCCCAGACTCTTACAGCTTCCCTAACCTCCCGCTCGTCCTTCATCGCGTCCGGTTTCGCCGTCGCTTTCAGGCTCATGCCGCCTTTGGAACTTCCGCTTCCTCTTCCACTGCCGCTCCCACGCGCTTCGGCCGTAATTTGCGGCCGGCAATTACCCTACCGGCGACCCTGGCGATTTGCACAACCCCGGTGAGAAATTCTCGCGTCTTGGAATGTGCTAGGACGCGTTGCCGCAGTGGATACGGCAGCGGCTTCAGGGACGCGAGGAAAGGACCCGTCAGCTGGAACGAAACGGAAAGCCGCTGTAGGAGCGCGTGTACGGGCGGCGGTGTGATAGTGGGATGGGAGTAGTTCGGGTTCTCGAGGGGCCGCGACAGCGAAAAGTCGGCCTGCTGCGGCGGAGGTGTGGGCACGCGTGGCGTGTAGATGAAATCTCCCCAGTCATCGGTGTTACTCTTCGTGGCTGGTGGTGGCGCCGGCGCCGATGCTGGTTTTGCGGCCGCGGCTGCGGCTGTAGACAGCTCAGAAAAGGCTGAGGTAGAGAACGAAGAAGACGGCGAGTGAAAGGTATTGTTGGTGGGTGTGGACTTTGGTACCGGTGACGGAGATGCGAAGGAACTGAATAGGAGGTCGGCATTCGAGGACGCCTTTAGGCGTTGGGTCGAGACCGCTGTTGCAGCGGGTGCTGCGGGTTCGGAGGAGAAATCCCCCAATCGTCATCGTTGTCTTGGTTTGTGGTTGTTTGCGTTGTGGAACCGTTCGACGGCGAAAAGAATGCATCGAAGAGGTCGGCACTCATGTCGTTTGCTCATGAGGGTTTTGTTGGAGAAGGAGAGAAGAGCAGGCAGTTTCGGCCATCATCCCCTTTACCTGGGCTGAAAAGCGCATTATTTGGCGTAGGGGAATAAAGCTTGAATAGGGGAGAAAAGGGTCACTGAACATGAAACGATCCTTCTCTTTGGGAAGAAGAGGCTGCAAGTTGAAAGTATGCCGCCTTCTAATTAAATGGATAGCTTGAAGAAAAGAAAGAAAACGCCATCAGGAAAGAAGAACCCAGAAAAATAATATCTCGGCAAGCTAAGAAATTAACCTTCTTATCTTTCCAATTCATTTGTCAATGAGGCAACGAGGTTAAAAAACGTCCTTCACACAAACCTTACAAGCTTTTTTTTCTCGCGCACCCTCCAATTCCTCACTCTATTCTAGATCATCAAGTGCTAAAAATGGTCTAGATTCGCGTTAGATAGCTATAGCGCTACTTAATTGATGCGAGATATCAATGTTTTTTTTTTTTTTTTTTTTTTTTTTTAATTTTGGTGTCCCCAAGCCGAGAATCGCCACTTGGAAGGATCGATTGCTGTAGCCAATACAAAACGGCCTCAGGTAGCACGCATTTTCATTTTCATGGGAAAGCTAACCCGTTGGCCCTGGCAAAAAAAGTCTCCAGGTTGAAATTTAGTCAATTGAACTTTCTCAATTGTTATCATTATTATTGATATTTGAAGGACGAATCGATGATTGGGTTCAACCAATTTTTCGACGCCGGTAAGTCGGCTCGGGACCAGATTCCTTTTATCGTCTTTAAATTGTTCAATAAAAACAACGCTTAAGTTTATACAAGTCTTTTAGAAAAAAAGAGTCCTCTTGAGTAAAGTTTAACTCGCGTGTACTTGTTCCTTGTCGGCGCTCTCTCGATACCAAGTACTGTATCGATCGATATTGGAGTCGCTCCGCCTTGCCGATTGCTAATTTACGATTATAACAGTAACGAGCGGCTTTGGGTTGCTCAAAAATACAGTTGCTTTTTTCTAATTCGTTCAACGTGATCCATAGGCAAACTTGCTTCTTCAACGCACCTTTTTGACCTCAAATCACTTGCAAATGTATATTTGCCTCGCCCAGCTTGCAAGTTGTGGAATGCTATTGAGATGCCATTGTTGTTGTTCTCGTCATCGCTATCTTCTCATGAAATGAAGATTTCTTTGGTCGTTATTAACACGTCGCACAGATCCAGGGTTGTTGCTGTTTGCTTTCCCCTTCCAGCCTTCACAGGGGGCTGCTTTGGGTTTGTCGCCGGGGTTGTTCTTCTTCCAGAATCCCCCTCCTCTTGAACAATTCCAACATTTCTCACTTACCTGGCTTTTCCGGATGCCGAAGTGGAGGTGCTACCGTGCGTCTTCAAAGGCGAGTGTTAGGCGGCTGCAGGGTGCGAAATCGGTAGTAACAACGCACACTTACATGTGAGCAATCTAGCCTGGGAAAGGGAAGAAAAAGGAAATGGAAAAACGTTGCGTTCCCGTCCAACGTTTTTTCTTTTCTTTTGGTCGTTGGCGAGACCACATGCCATACAAGTGATTTTGATTTTCGTTTTCTTTTTTCCCTTGACCGATAATCCAACGTGGGAGGCGCCTCCACTGATAGTAACCACGCTTGCAAGTGGTCCCAGATGCAGTTTAGTCTACAGGATCCATAGATCGAGGGTCATGGCTGAAATTTGCAAATAAAGAAGAAAAGGACAGCGAATTTAATAGAGGGGTTTCTGTGTAAGAATGAAGGGGGGTAAAATATTCGTATTGACGATCCAAAAATCCGTTAAAGAACGATTTTAAGAGGAAAAAGTCTGCAAGACTGCGAACCCACTGCGAAAAATAACACTTGATAGTCCTCACTTTGTCAATAGCTTCTTTCTATTTTGCCGCAAGAACCTGATTATCCACTACTATCCCTTGTCTTAATATATATATGTAACTATCGTTTACGAGTAAGTAAGAAATTTTCTCTTTCCTTTCCTTTTTCTTTTCTGCTCTCCCGGATAGATTTATCAGGTGGGTCGTATAGGCAGATCCTCTGGCTTACCACAGCAAAAAGGACGAGATTTTTTTCCCCCTTATAAAAGGAACTACTACAACCAGTAATCCATCCATCAGAAGGAAAGAAGGGCATTGATATAGCAGAGGAGATCAAACAAACCTATGTAAACAAAGAAGAAAAAGAAAGGCTTCCGCGTTTTGTTCAATACGTTCTCTCTCTCCCGTTTGATTGCTGACTTGCCCATCACCGTCGTGTTCACTAGGGTGGTGGTGCTGCACTGTTTCTCCTTGGGGGACGGATACAAAATATACACTTCCTCCGGAATTTTATTCAGTTTGATCTACTACTGCTTTTTAAATATAGAATTATTTATTTATTTTATTCATTTTTACTTTTATTTTACTTTACTTAAAATAGTATTTATTTATTTCCACTCCTCGGTGCGGTGCTATCCTCTCCCAAATTCAACATTATTATTATTTTACCAGCAGGAAAGAAAATCTTACACTCATTAATTATTATTATTTTTTTCGTTCTTCTCTGCTGGTAACTGCTTCGTTTCTTGTTTTGTTGTACCCTTTATATATTGATTTATTTATTAACCCTCCGTCGCTTTCGTTCTTCGCTTGGATATTCTCCTATACTAAAAGCATCCATTGCCCTCCCAGGTTATTACCATTTCCATCTCTTTGGTTTGCTCGTTGCTTTCTCATTCCTCTAGTTGCCTTTTTCTTCTTTTTTTTTTTTTTTTTTTTTGCTTCTTGAGAGGCCTCTCGTTAAAATTTCTCCCCAATCTTATCTTGCCTCTTGACGCCTAGGGTACAACAAGAAAGCAATCGCCCTCCTGCGAGTAAGTGGGGAAGAAAAAACAAACTCCGTTCTCGCACACAAACTTCCGGACTTACGGAGGGTATTTTTATTCTTCCAGCTTTTTCCAGATCTAAACTCCAGGCGATTGTTTTCGATCTAGGGCATCAGGCGACAGTCTAGAGTACGTCAAGGTATTCTATCAAACGGAAAGCTTCTTCGGTAGAACGATCCAGCGGCCAACTCTTCTTTTCCTGGCCTTGCGGCAGCTTGCTCCGACGAACGATCTTTTTACGGATAACCAGGCAGAGAAAGCAGCAGACGATTAGCACCCCGTTGATAGATTTCAGGAGCTCTTTTGCTTTCCCACAACAACCAACCCTCGACGACCCCCAGAGCATTCGTTAGTTACATCTTTTGTGGAACACTCGGTTGATCGCAAATTATATTCTCTATTACGTCTTCAAAGTATGGTCTCGTCAGACGAGGCAAAAAACATCGATGGTAGGACGCATGCATCCTTTTTTTTTTTTTTTTTCTTCTAATGGCTGCACTCTGTAGTAGAAATCCATCCAATTGTTGGAACAGTAGTATTGGAAATCTTGCTTGCGCCGTTGATCTCCAGGTTTTTTTTCTTTTTTTCTATAACAATCATTCCCTCTCCCCTCGATCACCCGCTAAATGATCTCACTTTAACAGTAAGCAATTCCGATAATAATGACAACTCCACGACCTCACCGCAAGGAGCGGATGAATCCATAGCACCCACGTCCACGCTTGCTTTCCACAAGAGCGTTAGCCTGATAAATTTGACCAGCGCAAGCAAGTCAATACCAAACCAAAGATTCGCTTTTCCATCGACGCAAGTGCGATTGAAACAGTACGGTAAGCAAAAATGAAGACAAATATGTAGAGAAGGCAACAGGAAGAAAGGTGATCGTATACTGAGCATTTGAATCTCTACAGCAGCCCGATTCTACTCGAGGGTGACCACATCTACACCTCTGGCTTGAGGCGAATTCGGCAACAAGCCGCTCCGAGTTTGATGAGTCCCGTTGGTGGACCTCCTGCGTCATGGTCTGTTCCAGGTTCTCGTGTCAACTCCATCTGTCTCGGTTCTCCTACAACACCAGCCAGCGGATTTGGAAATTGCGAGAATTTAGCCAAGTTTCCTTCGGAATCGCTGCATTCCTTTTCATTTGCCCACCAGTCCGAGGATTTAATTCACAGCCGTCAAAATATCCTCAAGCGAAGCATCGAGTATATGCGCGATAAGCTAGGATGGGCAGGTGCTAACCCCACATTATCAGCGCTGAAGCAAAAGTGCAGGGTGATCAAGAAATGGTTAACGTACTCGAATTCTTGGAGAAGGCAAATCTTGTCGGGCCTGAGAGGACTCCCATGATAACGGGGCCGGTGACCGGTCCCGCCAAGGTTACTGACGATGAAACCCGTTCGAGAAGAGTTTCGGCGGCGACCAGGCTGGGGACAATATGTCATTAGCTCAAAATCGAAATGAGGATAATTCAGGAAAACATGTTCGAGGAACCTGGACAATGGATCCCGATGAAAGCATTATTCGATCAGAAGTGACCTCGAGGTCGACAACGAACGAAACCGCTTCGACGCAATTGACTACTCCGCCTCTCTCGAGGAAAGGCAGCTTGAAACGGACTTATACGGATACATCACCGCTGACTCTGCAAACGAAGATTTTAGAAGCGCTTGCGCAGCCGTACCTTGCAGGTGAGGATCCAACGTCGACAATTACAACCAGCATCATATCGCCGCAATCAGCTATAAGCGGTCCTCGGTCTGCTGGCGTAACTTCCGTCCATAACCATAGCAATAGATATGCTCCCGCATCTCAAGCTATATTCACGACAGAGAAGAACTACCTTGGACGATTCTGGCGGCGAACGACTTGGCATGCCTTATCTTCGGTGTTACCAAAGCTGAGGTCCGTAAGATTGGAATACTTGAGGTGGTCAAGGAGGAGCGCCGGGAATGGCTTGCTGCCAAGCTTAGGCCGCCACCATCGAGCAGGCCAAGTTCACGTTCTTCGTCAATGCATCGTGCAACAACACCTCGCGGATCTCCGCGGGTTTCACCTTCCGACGATTCAACAGGGCTTCTTCACCGCCTGGA
This sequence comes from Pezizomycotina sp. ARF18, assembly GCA_002224055.1. Taxonomy (NCBI): domain Eukaryota; kingdom Fungi; phylum Ascomycota; species Pezizomycotina sp. ARF18. Next base: position 247,031 of record AZLU01000025.1, read on the forward strand.
ATATCTCCGAGAGCATCCGGCTTTGGGTTGCAGCGTGTAGTTCCTGCAAATACGCCGCGCAGAAGCAATTCCGAGGAAGTCAAAATCGCCAGCAAGATTTCCGAGTCGAAGCCCCGGGTGGGGAGGCAGAATACGATCCCGAATCACGATAAAACGAAATCTCGAGGAGTAATCCTTTGCGGGGATGTGGTTCCTATCCAAAAGAGGAATGGACATATTGGTGCAGCAAGTCTCTGGGTTAAAGAGAAGAAGAGCGGCCTGATCTGGGTCATGGAAGAGATCACCGAAGATGTAGCTTACATTTATACGGATCGCGCCACTGGAAGGATTATCCGCTCTGAAGGCGACGTAACCGCGATTTCGGAGAGAATACTATACAAAATGGAGTTGATGCCGCCAAGTTGCTCCTCGAGTACCCCGAAAGGAGTTTGGCGGATTGGATTACAGCAAGCTTAGTGAGATTTCACATTACACTGCCAACAACGGACTAGGATCAATATTCCTGCAGCGTTCAACTCATTGACGATCATCTCCGAATAGCTTCATTCCCTCACATCGCCGGCATCATGGTGCTATCAGCGGAGACTTTACAAGTTCTTAGCTCAAACACTGTTTTTGCGACCGCTCTTTTTGGCCAATCTAACCCAACAGGCCTCCACATCAACGAATTTATCCCTCAATTCGACGATTTGCTCAAACTACTCGAAGAAGAGGACAAGATCAGCCTCGTGGACGGCCTAGTGCTTCCCGAACACTCTTTCAGAAGAGCAAGAGCTCACCTTGCACTGCGCGAGGGCAAGTCGAAGATGGCAGCGTCATTTCTCAGGCCAAGCGGTTTGCCTGCCCTTCATCGGGATGGAGGCGAGCTCAAGGTCGATGTTCAGATGAGAGTAGTCACTTCCGAATCTGACAATGCCATTATTGATTCCGATGACTCCAGCGATACCGACAAATCGCAGGTAGTCTATGCACTTTGGATCACTTATTCCAGACAACTCCATGCGGCAGCTCAAGCACCAGCTGATCCAGCGTCGCCTTTGTTCAAAAGGGTTTTCCACGAAGAGCCCCCTCACCCACCTTCCCCTGGACAGTCAGGCACTCCATACTTTCCAGGATGGACAGTGGCACTGCCCTACTTTGGCAAGCAATCAGCAGCCCGCCTCTCTTCTCCGAGAAAAACTAGAGAAAGCGATCCAGGATGGTATTAGTGAGACCAAGGAAGCTGTGGCTAAGAAGGTTGCCGCTACTACCGCAACGACTGCCACAGCCGAAGCGGATGAGGAAGTGAAGGTTAAGAAGACCATTGCCGACTTTGTGATTTGGAAGATATGGCCAAGGAGCGTATGGGCAGGTAAAGCTTGCGAGGTACAAGAAGCAACACACTAAGCGTGTTATCCTGAAATACGTGACGAAGAAGAGAATCCTTGTCGACACCTGACCCGTGACCGAAAACTCGGAACAGTGCCGCTGGAAATACACGTTCTAAATTACTTGCGACGGGATGACCTGAGGCACCCTAATATCGTTGAGATGTCTGATTTCTTCGAAGATGATACCAACTATTACATCGAAATGGTGCCTCATGGGCTCCCTGGCATGGATCTGTTCGACTACATAGAGCTTAAGGTGAACATGGACGAAGCAGAGTGCAGGAATATCTTCGGCAAGTGGTGATGGCCATCCAACACCTTCACACAAGAGCCCTCGTTGTGCATCGCGATATCAAGGATGAGAACGTGGTTCTCGATGGGGAAGGGAAGATCAAGTTGATCGATTTCGGAAGCGCAGCATATATTAAGAGTGGACCCTTCGATGTCTTTGTTGGAACTATTGGTATGTCGCTCTTGACTTTCGAACCACTCTCCCAGGTGGTGATATAGCGCTAATTTGAAATCAGATTACGCCGCGCCGGAAGTTCTCGGCGGGAAATCGTATAGAGGTAAGGAACAGGATGTATGGGCTTTGGTGTCTTGTTGTACACTATCTGCTATAAAGAGAACCCATTCTATAACGTAAGTGTTTTTTTATTCACCCTACTCTGACCTCGCTTCAATAGTTCTCCCGCTTTAAATAATTCTGCTAACAATAAACTGTTAGATTGATGAAATCATGGACCGTGACCTCCGAATCCCCTATATCCTTAGCGAGGGCAGCATTGATCTCATCAAGTCCATGCTCAACAGGGACGTCGAAAAGAGATTTACCACACTCAAGTTCTCGAACACCCATGGTGTCAAGAAGCTACAGCCATCCTTGCGACCCAAACACTCACGGAGATAGCAGCGTCAGCCTGACTTCCCGCAAGTTACAGCGACCTGTAATATCATCATTTCATGAGGTTCCATCATGACTCCTGCACAACATTTCCACCCTAAACATCAAGCTTGCATACGATTTTCTTTTTTGGGACCGCTTTCCTTTGGCTTTATACCACTTCCCTTACTGAACATTCCTGGCTTCATTTCCTTTATTTATCATCAACCCTTTTCTTTCTCCCTTTCGCGGGCTCAAGTGGTATCGGAAGAAAGTTAGACGTGGTAAAGGTCTTCGTTTAAGGTGCAATTCCGATGGAGGGTTTGGGTTGTTTTCTCTTATGGCGTTCATGTAGTTCTGTGGCCACTCTTGTGCTTCGTGCCTGCCCTTATTCATCCCTTTTTCTCTCTTCTTCTCTTAGTTTTATATTGCTACGCTTGCTTTATATCCTTTCGGAACGAGACAGTACGCTCATCGCATGCCCATGTGTAGAGTTTTGTTTTCAGTTCAGCTCTTCTTTCTCTATCGGGCGACTGTGCCCATTTTTCCATTGCTGCAACGAACTTGGATATGCATTTGCTATTCTTTTCATACAGCGCTGCATCTAATTGCGTTGTTGTTTCTATCCTTTTCTCGCATTACTATTTTTCAAAAATGCTTTTTTCGGCATTCGGTATATATTGGTTCATTTGCTTGTGCATGATGCTGAGTTTTCTGTAAGCTTCGTTTTTTACTTGTTTTTCATGGCTTGTTTATACTTGGTATCCAATCCTTCACTATTATTGACTAGTTGACCAAACCTTTTGGATCTTGAATCATCATTGCGATTGTGTAAACGTGGTTTCCTTCTTGAAGGATATATCATTATAGATAAGCTTGATATCAATCTGGCATGGCCTATGGGGAACCATGAGCTCTCCGACGGCTGCTTGGGGGAGAGGTGTGCACGTGATATCACATAACAATTCAATTCCTTGGCATTATCTTTTGGTTGTAGCCTGTAGGGTTTTAGCCCTGCCAGTCCCAACCAAAAAGAAAAAAAAAAAAAAAAAAAGAAAAGAACAGTTTTGCAGCAGATAATTTTTGTGTGCGGGTTTTATTTTTTTTTTTGTGTGGGAAAAGAGAAGAAAAAAAAAATTAACGGGCCCGCCGAGAACTCCGAACCTAGAGAGCAGAGAATAGACAGACCTTAGGAGAAAAATTACATCTAGAGCAACATCATTAAAACAACAATAATCGACTATCGACAAACCGTAACGGAACGACAGCCCTTTTACTTCACGACACCTTTTAATTATACGACAACCTCTCCTCTTCTCCCCTTACGATCGCTAATCCTTCCTAAACAATGTCGCAATTCGAACCAGTGGTGAGTTGGAAGAAACGGGAATCCAATTTGGCTGTTTTTCTTGCCTACTTTCTTGAAGCGGTTGGGAGAAGCTGGCTGGAGATGAGATCGTTCATGGACATCTTTTGGTTATATCCATAATGGAAGAATGATAGAAGATGGACCGTCATCTCATTGGGCTTTCAAAAGGGAAATGGAGATCGTGGTGTTTGATAAGAAAGGATTTAGTCTGACGATCTATGGTTTTTTTTTTTTTTATTTTTTAGGTTGTTATCGATGGCAAGGGCCATCTCCTCGGTCGTCTGGCCAGTATCGTCGCGAAGCAGCTCCTCAACGGCCAGAGGATCGTCGTAGTCAGATGCGAGGACCTCAACATCTCGGGGCGAATTCTTCCGTGCTAAGCGTACGTTCTAATCTATCCTTCCTTTGAATCGTTTCCGAAAAAAATATCGCGTCTACGAAAAGAAAGAAAAAAAGAATGAGATGGTAAATGGGAAGAAAGCTGACCCGGGAATCGTTATCTGCTACAAACAGTCAAGTACCACGCCTACCTCCGCAAGGGTACCCGTTACAACAAGAACCACGGTCCCTTCCACTTCCGCGCCCCGTCGCGTATCTTCTACAAGGCCGTCCGCGGTATGGTCGCCCACAAGACGCCCGCGGCAAGGCCGCCCTGGAACGCCTCAAAGTCTTCGAAGGCGTCCGCCCCCGTATGACACCAAGAAGCGCATGTCGTCCCCAGGCTCTCCGCGTCCTCCGTCTCCGCCCCGGCCGCAAGTACTGCACCGTCGGAAGGCTGAGTCACGAGGTCGGCTGGAAATACGCTGGCATCGTTGACAAGTATGAAACTTTTTTTTCTCTCACACATACTATCTCTGGCGATTGAGTTTTTTTTGGAGGTTTTTTTGCTGACATGTTTATTACTACTTTTTACAGGCTGGAAGAACGCAGAAAAGTCAAGTCGGCGGCCTACTACCAGCGCAAGAAGGCTCTGCTCAGGCACCGCTCGGACGCACAGAAGAACACGACGACCAAGGCGGACGAGGAGCTGAAGACTCTGGGTTATTAAGTCTTTTGGTGTTGCGTTTGGGTTTTTCTTTTTCTTCTTTCTTCAATTCTTCATTTTTATCCATCTTTCTAGATCCTTTTCTTTATATTCGCATCCCGTCCTGTTAATGAACCTCGGATGAGTGCTTGTCACGCAATATCACAACCTGGAATTAGGGGTAGGCCTATCTGATTTTTCAACAATATTTTATCAACAAAAAAATCATAAAAAGGAAAGCATGGGGTGTCTGAAAAAAAAAAAACAGGATTTAAAATAACTAAAATCTTCTTGTTCTATTTACTTTAACGCCATCATCAAAACCAAAATCTCTCCCTCCCGACTATATTACATTCATATATCTCCGTCATTAGCTCTTTTTCTTTCTTCTCCGTGGTGTCGTTGGTTTCTTTTTCTCTCGTTTTTCTTCATTCTGTACTCTTTTGTTTTACTTACAGTTTAATGTATTCCTGGGGTAATTCTATTTCTTTTTTCTTTTCTCCTATCATATTCTGCTACAAGTATCACGTAAATACTACTTACTACTCCATGGGCGAAATGGATTATAAAACGCTCGTATCCTAATAAATCACTAAGCATGAAGTGACACTCCTTCTGTGAAGCATGTGAGATGTAGTAATTGGAGCTATATATGTACTACATTGAGCTTAAGAGTAGTTACACTTTTCGATACTTCAATCGTAGAGCTTTTGATTCAAGATTTTGTAGAAATATTCTATGGTTCTAAAAACTAAAAAAAAAAAAAAAAAAAAATTACTTGGTAGTCAAAACATGCGTGGGAGAAGACCGCCCAAGAAACAGAAGAAAAAGTCCTCCCTACCTTATTCATATAGAAATGTTCTTTTTGTTCGATAAGGAATATATTATATATAACTCCTATACCTTTTTTCTTTCCCCCTTTATTTCAGAATCTACTCCTTGAATAGCATACTCTCCCTCCCGGGACCGACACCCACGCTCGTGATCTTCACGCCGGTAAACTCCTCAATAAAGGCAACGTAATCCTTCGCCTCCTTCGGCAGCTCATCGTAGCTCCTCAGCTTGCCGATGCTCTCCTTCCAGCCCGGCATCTCCTTGTACACCGGCTCGAGGACGTGCAGGACGGATATATCGGCGGGGAACGTATCCAGCAGCTTACCATCGGGGAGTTTATACGCCGTCGCCAGCTTAATGGTCTCTAGCCCGTCGAGGATGTCCAGCTTCGTCAGGTTGAAGCTCGTGTAGTGGTTCACGAGGGTGGAGTGGCGGACTATTACAAGGTCCAGCCAGCCGCAGCGTCTCTTACGTCCCGTGGTTACGCCGAACTCGCGGCCGACGGTCTGCAGGTGCTCTCCGATTTCCTAAAATTTAGGGGTTATCGTTTAGTATCAAGCGGGAGAGAAAGAAGTTTGTGTAGAGGGATGGTAATATATAAGGAAAAGAAGCTTACATTCAGCTGCTCCGTCGGGAACGGTCCGCTTCCGACTCTCGTCGTGTAAGCCTTCATGACCCGATGACTTCTTTCAGCTTAACGGAGACAGCGCAAGTCCTGTGAACACGCCACCGAGACCAGTATTGGAGCTAGTCACGAACGGGTAAGTTCCGTAATCGATGTCGAGCATCAATGCGTTCGCGCCTTCAACCAGAACCCTCTTGTTTCCTCTCGTCCTCTCGTCCATCCACGGCACTGCATCGACGATGTACGGCTGCAGCTTCGCGGCGTACTCCTTGAGCCTCGCAAGCTCCTCTTCGGGGTCGTACTGCATCAAGTCCCCGAAGCGGTTCTTGTAGTTTGCGGCGAGCTGGCGGAGCCTCTTCTCGAACCGTTCCCACTTGTCCAGGCTGAGTTCTTCCATGCGGAGGCCGTGGCGGGCGGCTTTGGAGGAGTAAGTTGGGCCGATACCCTTGCGGGTCGTGCCGACGTTCTGTTTTCCTAGTGCGACCTCCTCGAGGCCGTCGACGAGCTGGTGAAGGTCGAGGACGATGTGCGCGCGGCTGGAGATGAAGATGCGGCCGGTGGAATCGATTCCCTTTTTTTGGATAGCTTCGAGCTCGGAGAAGAATGAGGGGATGTGGACGACGACGCCGGATCCGATGAGGTTTTCGGATTTGGGGTTGATCAGACCTGTTTCAATTTATTAGAAAGTGTAAACATTTCGTTTAGCTTAGTATGGAGCTATTGATATATAGTGTTGCATGAAGATATCTTCTGATCGCGACCTTTTACAAAATATATGTTTCTTCTTTATTGTAATTTTATTAGTAGATATAAAAAAAATTAGATATTTTTAAGCTTACCTGAAGGCAGGATATGGAAGTCGTACGAGACGCCATCGACGACAATGGTATGGCCCGCATTGTTACCGCCTGACACCTGGCGCAGACATCCATCTGGTCGCAGAGGATATCGACCAGCTTGCCTTTACCCTCATCACCCCATTGAGTCCCAAGGATGATGGTGACGCCTTCCTTGAGCTCTGACATGATTTTTGCAATAATTTTCTATTGACGTGACGATGTTTGTTAACTATATGCCAAAATGGTCGTCTGAGCTGGAAGCTGCAGATAGCTCGGCAAAGCAGTGAAAACTTTACCTTTAGAAAAGATAACTTTTAAAAATAAGAAAAATAGACAGCTTCAAGAAGCTGGATAAGTAGATACAATTAAATTTCCGTATGTTTCTTGAAAAGGAACACTGCGAAAGACAAGAAATAACCAAATTCCTCCTCCCTCAGAGAGAGAATTTGGTTAAAAAGAAAAGAAAAAAAAGAAGGAAAAATTTTAAAGAAAAAAAGAAAAGAAAAAAAATTTGAGACCGGCTGTTGCTTTTAAAGGTCAAAAAGTGAACGATAAGGGTAATAATAGAGGGAATTCCTCCTCCTAAACCATAATGGCTAATCCTTCAGAGCGGTAACAGGCTAGGCTTACTTAGCTAACAGCCTAGGTAATTAGGAAAAAAAAAAAAAAAAAAAAAAAAAAAAAACTAGCGCTTATACTACTGCTCATTAAAATTTCCTTTGCTTGCTTTTGATTCTTCGGATACACGCCTTTAACGTACAAGAAAATTCTTTTCCTTCTCGGGAGGATGCGGCCGATAACGCAATGCCCATGTATGTGACACTAAAAAAAAGTTTCAAAAATGAATGCGGGATAGCTACTAGCTAATGGGTAGCTGAATGCATACAGGAGGAAATAAATGTATAGTGCGGAAAACGATATAATTCAGTATTAATTGACAAAGAATATCGTATTACATTCATTGGGTCCTTTTAAATAGAGAATATGGATTCTATTATATATCTAATCGAAACACGTCGAGGATGGATATAGCAAATTTATCATTTTCGAGTCGCTAAAAGCAGAAATCTAGTATCTTCTCCATAACTCCTGCTAGGACATCGGACATGTGAAAGACGAAAAAAGACGAAAAAAGGAAGAGATTATAGTATACAGGTACTAAATTAGTAAGAAAATGAGAAAGAAAGAAAGAAAGAAAGAAAGAGAACAACCCGAAAGCTAATTCTCTTTCCATTGATTCCTGCAGGTCATGCACTAGAACAACAGAGAAAGTCCTCTGAGTTAGTATTACACTTGTTAAAATTTAAGTTATCGAACAGGAAGCAGCAAAAGCTCAAGAAGCTCATCGTACCTTGTAGAATGTGGTCATCGGTTCGTCCGCGCTTCGAATCTGTACCATGTAGAAGTACGCGCGTGTTCCGTTGCAACCGGCGGCAGGGCATTGGGCTGAAAAAAAAAAAAAAAAAAAACATTGAGCAACGTTGTTATATCAGCGATCTTGCCTTCTCTTCACATTAAATATTCTTTTCTAGTAAGAAAAAAAATCCTAGCATACCCTCCGTGTTGTCTACGTTGTCCCAGCTGCCAGCTCCTCCAAGCACGTCCTCGACCTGTTTGCGCTTTATCAGATGCCGGTCATAGAGCGTCTTCGTCAGCAGGAACTCGTACGGACATGTGCGGCACTCCATGCGATTCTTGCCGGTCATGTCGGACTTGGAGACCTAGGACATTGTCAGCGCAAGAGAAACTCATTGGCGTTTTTGTCTTGGGATAGATGGAAATTGACTGACGATTAGGCTGTTAGAGCATGAGGGGCAGAAGAGGAGCATCTTGACAGTGCGGTGATGGTTATTTCGTTGTTATCGGGGGGGGGGGGGGGGGGGGGGGGGGAATGTTTAGGAAGTAAGTAAGTAACTTCTGACTCTTTTGTCACAATCAATTTCCTTGTATTACCACCTACTACTACTAAAAAAAAAAAAAAAAAAAAAAAAAAAAGGAGGCTGAAAAAAGCTGAAAACTTTGGTGCTCAGATATTCGCAGAGGGAATGTGTAGCATCAGTCACACCAACTAGGTCTCTCTGTCTCTCTGTCTCCTAGGTCTCTCTTTATTTATTAATTAATTAACTGGGGCAAAAAAGGGCGACCCAATTTTCCCCGCCCTAATAATGGGGGTTTCTTTGGTGGGTCAATGAGGCGAGCGACGCACATGAGTTTTTGAAAGCTCAGACACTACGCCCGGGGGGAAGATACATCGAATGAGCAAGTAATTTCACACGAGCAGTTATCTTGAAACGTCTAAGGCTCTTTTTTTTTTTTTTTTTTTTAGATTCCTTTTTTGTATAAGTAAGTATATTGCAACTGCTAAAGCTCCATATTATTATACACATAGAATGAATGTAAGCCTTGTTTTAGAAGCCTCGTCTTGCTTTTTTCTTTCTTTTCTTTTCTTTTTGCTCTGACGACGACACTACTACTAGCTACTACTACTTGCTTTGCCGAGAATAAGTACGGTACAGTACGGTACATACACTACTACCATTAGAGCATATAGCATTTACCTCAATTTAAAATTAACGGTAGGGCCGAACACTTTGCAGGTTCGTAAGCACCTGTCTCCTTTTGCGCCTTAAAAGAGATTCACCTCACAGTGTCTACAGTCCTTCTTTCTTTTTCGAAGTTCTCTTCTCCCAAAAAAAAAAAAAAAAAAAAAAAAAATAGCGACACAGATATACTAAGACCACTCCTTTTCAGAGAAGAAGAAGAAGAGCTTTTACGCATAGACAGACATATAGAGCTCCGAAGATAAAACCTGCCCCCATCTCTCCAACTTAAAACTTACTTCGCACACAAAACACTCTCCCAAAATCACAACCCTCAGCTCAGCAAACCTAAAGGATAAACCATGAACAAGGCAAAGGAACCGAGCGCAGAGCCGAGGAGGTAAACTCTTTACTTTTCCGCTTCTACTCCAACGTTTTGAATTCTCACGAACTACTTTGTTCTGGGGCGGGGCAACTCTGGTCGCTAACCTTCCATTACGTTCTATAGGGTGCCTCTCCGAAGGAGCTGCTTCTCGAATCCTGCCGGCGCAACAACACCACACTACTGGAGGAAGTCTTGGAGTTAAAGGAACCAATGCCGATTTCCTGAACGATTCCACCGACGCCATGGGTAACCACGCTCTGCACGTCGCCGCGCAGTACGGAAGCTGTGGGTCCTTCGAGTTCTTGTTTCTATTTTGGGGCAATGAATCGCTTTTCACGGAATGCTGCTGACCGTGCTCAAAAATTGGCGGAGCAACCAGACCAGATCATTGATCTTCTTCTCGACCAGGACGGCCTCGAGGTCGACCCGATCAACGTATGGACGGGGACTCGCCGCTTCACGTCGCCGTCAAGTACGCTGCGCAGAAACATGCAGACACCGGTAAAGCGATCGTCGAAATACTCATCGACGCGGGAGCCGATCCGAGGTGCGCCTTGCTATCATATCTATCATATCTGTTCAATGTTTCTTTTTTACCCCGTCGACTCTGTAGCTAACTTTCTGCCGGGGGAAATTTCATAGGATACGGAACAAGCACAAGCAGAAAGCCGTCGAACTGGTTGATCCGAGGCAGACCGAGCTCAAGAGTATACTCCAGAAGGGCGAGTACGCCATGATGGTCGGCGACGATGTCGTCCAGGACGATTCGGACGGCGAAGGAGGAAGCGGATCGGAATCGGAATAAACAATACTCCTTGCTTTATAGAAGTCGTTTTCCAGGCTTCCTTGCCTTTCTTTCTCTGAAAGAGGGCGGTTTTTATGCTCCTTTTTGTCATGCTTCGTTTTTCTTTTTTTTTTTTTAAGAGAGTTTACTGCGAAATTAATTCGAATTCTAGATTATTACCCCAATCTTCTGTTTCTGTAAAGCGCCAGGTGTTTAAAAAGAACAGCGTATCGTTGAGTCCTTTAATTTATTGTAACGTTTTCGACATATATTTCTATCTTTCACGGCTTGTATATTCGTTTCTGGTAGAGCACTGTTTTTTACGAAAACGTCTTCCCTCACGATTTTCAACGGCTATATATCAAAATTTACCAATATTTTTGAGATGAGAATGGAAGGTTATAGAGTGCAATCAGTCTGCATGTGCGCTATCCCGGGGGGGGGGGGGAGAGAACACTCTTAACAATGCTGAATAGAACGATTTTGATCAGTTACTAAGATATATATTAATTATGAACAATTTGAATATTTTATCATTGATATGATATGTTAGATGAAGCCCTTGGATGGTTTATATCTTCAGATCTCCTTTATTAATTGTTGACTAAAAAAGCGAACTACGGTCAGCTTTTATTCTATCCCATTTCATAAATACGACCAACAAACCGCAACAAGTAGGGGAAAAAAAAAAACTCACATAATCTTCCCATACTCCTCCGAATCCTGCGTTCCAACAATCGTAAAATCCCTCTTCCTCCCCTCAAATATGATCGTCGGCACGGAATCCACGCCGTTACCACCTGCTCCCGTATCGCCATCTTCGTATCCTGCACACCTCCCGCGACTCCAAAAATTCCGTTACCTCCTTCTCATCCAATCCGACGGACTTCGCCGCTTCCAGTAGCGTTTCAGTTGAAGAAGGATGTTTTCTTCTTCAAAGTATAAAGTATATAGTGCGTCTACAAGCGCGTTCGCTTGGCCGGGTTTACCGTTTTCTTGTACGTGCTGGATGAGACGGTGCGCTTCGAAGGTGTTCGCTGAGGTACCCTTGAAGGAGAATTTTATGCCGAGCTCGGAGCCTTTGCGGTCATGGAGTCGACGTATGCTTTCATGCGCTCGTTGCTTTAAAGAAGTATGTTTACTGCCGGTACTCTATTCTCTCGAATATTTTGCGGTTGAAGAGTGTAATTGGCATGGCGGGAGTTTTTATTTACCTCCCATGAACTTCTCGTTCACGTACCAGTCCCACTTGTCGAAGCCTTCCCGGGATGCTTCGGGGCTAAGCTGGAATGGCTTGAAGACTACATTGAACTCGACTTTTGGGTCTTGGTTTGCCTTCAATGCTGTACGGACTAAGGTGAGCTTTTATCGTCTAGCAAGAGGAGTTTGGTAAAAGCGAACCGTTGTCCAGTCGCTTCTTTGCTAGGTAAGTAAAAGGACAGACGGTGTCCAAAGTCTATAAAAAATCTTAGCAAGAAATGCAGTTGTAAATGTGAGGATGATGCACAGGATGTTTAAATGGCGTACAAAATTGATATTAGCTTTGTACGGCATGGTATCGATATCGATATCGCGGGAAGCTATTAGCTACAGTTGAACTTCGAGAACAAAGTGATCTTATATCGAAAAAATGTAAATTCCTAGGGAGCAATTGGATCGATAACCAAGATGTGAACTTGGATATATACGTTCCTTTTTTTTTTGAATTATTAATTAATCCGTCCATTCGGATATCGACCGACCGGTGGTGGGGCATAAAATTGAAGGAATAGTGGGGTGGGTGGTGAGGGATCATCGATATCGAGGATTCTTCTCGCTTAAAACGCTCCATCCAGCAGCAGCTACCATCAATTGGATAGCTCTCTTGGCAAGTCGGTGGTCATTTTAAAAACCCGGAATGAAATAGAAATTCTTCTTTACCTCTCTTTACCTTTATCGTGCAGACAGCAAAATGTAACTGACGCGCTGATATAACTATCAAATAAAGACGTCAATTCGGCAAACTATGGACGTCCACCGTCCAATTCCTCTCCCGCTGATATCGCGGCAGATCCCTCAGAAGCATCCGTTCTCCAAAACTGTCGCCGAAACTTCCTGCTTGACGGTAGACGATCACGCGCTGAAACCTAGCGCCGGAGCTACCGAAGGCGGCTTCCCGTACGGTCTCATCTCTAGCATCAGCGGCGCCAATGGCAGCGGGAAGACGTTGGTAACACTACCTTCTCATGATCCAATTGCGTTTCTTATTTCAATTTTTGTCACGCTAACATTTACATACGTACATTGTTTTAAAAAGATCGCAACGCACGTAATAATATCCACCTCCTCGCGAACCCGGAGTCTCACGTCGCGTGGGTGGACACGAGCGGCACATTCTCCGTGCACAGGCTGCTGCGCGTCGCTGCCGACCGCGTTAGGGCCCTTGAAGCTGCCGCAAAGCCGCCGACGAAAGCTTCACGCCGTCGCAGGATGATGTAGTACAGAGGAAAGCGAACGAGCTGTTGGACCGCGTACAAGTAACGAAGGCGTTCGACCTGCACGGTGTCGCCGACGTGATCAACGAGATAAAGCGCACGATGGATGATTTGGAAGCGGAGAGGGTAGAGAAGGAGAGGTTGGAGAGGAAGAAGAGGATCGTTAGTCGAGTGTGGACGGTTCGGAGGATGAGATGCTTGAGGATGAAGAGGAGGAGGGGAATGCGTTGGATCAAGAGGTGGGATTTCGGGAGGGTTGGGGTGGTCGTTGTTGACACTGTTTCTCACGTTACGGATTTGGCTGCGGTTAAAGGGCCGGTGCAGGGTACGGAACCTAGTCTTGGTCGTATTCTGTATAAGGCCGTTTTGCGCTAACACTCACTTTCTCATATTGAACAGCAAATGCACTCCTCAACACTTTTCCAGAGCAGCGACTTTGTTAGCGAAGAATTGGTTCACGGCGGTTCTGGTTCGTCGCTTCTTCAATCGTTCATAGCTGAAAATATCTCACTAACATCAGCGCCCCTTTCAGCTCCTGAACAACACGCCCCTCGCGCCACCTCAACGCTTTCCCCAGAGTAACCGCAACTACCAACCCGCGCAATCAACCTCCGCGAGTGTCTTCGCGGCCATAAAGCAGTCAACCGGTCTGGGTCCCGTACTGAACTCCTCCGTCGACCTCAAGGTCATGCTTTCGTACTTCGAGGGGCCGCAGGAACCCGGCGCGCCGACCAACTACAAAAAGCTCCAGTTGTCGAAACCCGATCCCATAATCTTTGAGGTCGTGACGGACAGGCACGGCTGTAGGACTGGGAAGTGGGCTATTTTCGAGATCAAGGTGAGAGAAATACATCTTTCCTTCATATATATACCTGCCCTCTAGAGGAGACTGAGATTTATGGGTTTGAGTTCTAGGATGGTCACGAAATTATGGATTTCACATGGCCGGAGAAGCAGCGGGAGAAATTGCAGATGAGATCAAACTTGACTGAAAGTTAGCAAGATACTTGCCAAATATACACCAAATCAAAGTTTGAAAGAAAGAAGCTTTTGGACCGAATTGGTAGACGCACCCGCTTTAGGTAACAGGTAAGAAGACGTTTGGAAGGAAAGTATAATAAAGTTTTTTTCCACTGACGACATTACGTGAGGTCTAGATCGTCTCGAGACTTATCTCGAATTAATCCGCGCATATCAGCTCACACCTTCTCCAAGCATACCGCTGCAGGATAATGGAGGCCAGGTAGAGAAAGCTATGGACTTAAACGATCAAATAAACAAATGCTAAGAGAGTTGTAGAATGATTGTAATTGACTAAGAGCTTACGAAACAAATTTTTCGAGACATCTACAATCAGTTCTCGGTTTTTGTTTCTTTCTTTTTTTCGCCTCGCCTCAGGCTGGTCGCCATTGCGTCAAGATATCTCTGCGGCAGCTCATTCTCCAAAAATTATACAATATTTGCTACATACGTGAAAAAAACATGTCACCTCCAGATCACCCCTCCGACTCCGAAGCTTCTTCTAAGCCACCCAGCTCTTCTTCGAGCGAGCATCCGGACCCCGAGCACCAAATCAAGCTAGTGAACACGATGGAGGACAATACCTACGCGAACATCGAGTATTCCGCGCGGCGGGCTCAGGCGGCCGCGATAGCCACCGAAGCAGAGCACAGGATGACGGTACGGTACACGCTGAAAAGGTACCCAGACTGACGCTGTGGTGCTGCGTGTTCAATTTCATCGCGCTAGCGGTGGAGTACTGCAAGTTCATAAATATCAAGACGAGGGTTTCGGGGCGTTTGTGGAGGAATATGGGTATGGTATCCTCTCTTAGACATATTTTTCATAGGAGCATACGATGCTGATGAGAAAAAAAAAATTGTTTTATAGCTGGAAACCTTGGTTCCGCCTTATACTACCGCAGGCGAAATAGCAGGACTATTCCTCGGCAGCATGGTATCCGACAAAAAAGGTCGCAAAACGGCAATAGCGTTCGGTATAATAATATCCGCCTTCTTCTCCATGATCGAAACCGCAGCGAACTCGCAGGCGCTTTTACTAGTCTGCATGGCGCTCTCGGGCGTCGGCTTGGGTATGCTCCGCGTGAGCGCGCTGTGTACTGCTCCGAAATCGCACCCGTATCCCTCCGCGGCCTCGCGACGGCGGGTATACCTTTAAACAGACTGTCCGGTATGATGCTAGGTAACCTATCCACGGCACTTATTCTTAAAATTACCGAAGACGGAGCCGTGGACGTACCGAGGGCCTGTAATATTACAGCTACTGTTTTTATTTGTCATAGCGTTTTTCCTGCCGATGGCGCCGGAGACGCCGTGGTGGCGCGCGAGAAAAACGTCGGTGGAGTCTGCGAGGGGTTCGCTGCACCGTATATACGGCCGCTACGAGGACGTGACGAATATAACTTTCGCATTGAGAAGACAGTCGCGCAGGAGAATGAGATGCGGGCTGGGTGTCCGTATATTGCAGCTTTAACGCTCCGACGCACGCACGCCGTACATTGATTGTATTCGGAGCGTTCGTGTGTTCCGCGCTGGCGGGATACGGCTTCGTGCAGAGGGTCATGATATACCCGTTTCCCTTACACATCGACCGCGACGACGCCGTCTCGTTTCGGGACGTATACGTATCCCTAGGTTGCGCGCAGGCCGGCGAATACTCTGCCTTCTATTAGTTTCTACCCTCGGTCGCCGTAGGAGTTTCGTTTCAGGAGCCATCCTGCTACCACTCATCCTCCTCGCCTTCGCAGTCGTGCAACCGCACGATACAACCAACGGCACCGCTCACTTCGCATTAGGTTGCGTGTATTTATTCGTCTACTCCGCTACAATAGGCGGAATAGCGTACGTCCTGGTTGCTGACGTATCCGCGCCCATTTTTCGATCCGCGACGGCGGGAATGGCGCTTATGATACATACTTTTTAACGAGTGGCGTGGATTATGCGGCGCCGTATATAATAAAGGGTAATGGGTTTCGTTTGATAATGCTTGCTTTTTGTTTGCTGGGTTGGGAGGGGTTGGGGCTGTTTGGGCGTATTTTTTGTGCCGGAGCTGAAGAGGAGGACTTTTGAGGAGGTGAATGAGCTGTTTGATAGTAGAGGGGTTGGGGTTCGGAGGATGGGAAGTATGAGGTTTGAAAAAAGGTGGTATTTTGGATTTGCGGAAGTGTGAACGGATTGATAACTTGTTTGTACTCATACATGTTTCATTCGATATTGGGAATACTTTTTTTGCATGTGTGTTTGAAATTGTGTTTTTGTAGTTGTATTCATATCTGGAGCATTTAGATTTTGACATAGAATTGAATTGTGAAGATACAAGACTCATTATATAAGAGCGTGGTGTAAGCTTGCGACGTTATATTCATTCAGGATAGAAAGAATGCAACGCAGTATGTATTATATATATTTGAATTGTATAGACGTAAACCTCCTAAGAAAATTTATGCACGGATATATATGGTATCAGAAACAAAAAATGTTCAACCACCCAAGAGAGGATATCTTGAAAAAGAAAAAAAAAAAATGTAATAGAACTTCTAGCCATACATTGTGCAATCTATTCAGAAACATACTGATAACCAAAAATAACTCGCTTATCTCCATGCTTTACAAAAAAGGAGGGAAGGGTATCGATGAGCTAGCTTTATTAGAGCTGATCTGCTTCCTCGACTTTCTCGATTGAGACTTGAATGGTCCTGCCGGCTTGCCCAGAATGTGCTGCGGCTGCTGCTGCTGTTCATCGAGCTCTAGCTCGCGAAAATCGTCGTCGATTCATCGAGACCTTCCTTTCCCCTCTCCTTACTATCATCATCTTCGTCGTAATACCCCGAATCCAGCCAAACCCTCGCCGTTACAGCCTTCTCCAGCGCAAAGACGGCGAAATGTCCACCGACGACCGGCCTAGCTTTAAACGTAATACCGGGGAATCCACCAGTGCCTTCAGTATCGTAAAGATCCGTCAGAGGCGGTCCGTGCTGGTTTCCGTAACCCACTTGCCGACGTCGTGCACAATCATCTCCCTGTCTTTCTGCCGCCACGGCAGCCGCGAAAAACTCCATCCGATTCGTGTATAGGTGCCGCGAATCGAGCGGTAAGCCGTATTTTGCTCGACGTCTGGTACCAGTCCGACTGCATCTTGTATATCCTCCTAGGGACGAAGGATTTCTTGCCTTCGTTGGACCTCTTGACGGTCGGAAGGCGGCGAGGGAGTTGGGTGTCGGAGCGGAGGCAGAGGAGGGCGTCGGCGTAGAGGTTGTAGAGCGTGCCCAGGAGTACCATGGTACGCGAGCTTGGTGTGCGTGCCATCGCGAGATACCGCGAAAGTCTCCAGTCACGGATGTATCTATTCGCAACGTCCTACAAAAGCCGAATTCATTAGTATTGCAAAATAATTGGAAATGATAGACGTTGTTCACTTACGTGGTAATAGGCTTCATCGCCGGCCTCGCCGACGACACCGGCAATCTGAGCCATAGTTTGATACCAATAATACCCTTCAAGCAAGGTTGGTCTGGTTCGCAAGCCATCCGGCGAAATCATCGTTGAGACTGCACATGGCCAATTAATGTTAGCATAAGAATAATTACAAATCCTGAAATTGAACGATAATGTCAAGGAAACGTACGTTGTGGTCTCAGGCGTCAACGAGAAGTCAACGAGATACTTATCCACTGCTTCCAAAGCAGATACCTGGACTCTTCGCTGCCGTTCTCCCCATTTCCCTTCGATCCACTCCTCGCCTTATCCCGCGTGCTTGCCGCCGCCGTATTCATCGATGATGCTGCGACCGTCGATGCGGCCATGATGAGCATGTTTCCGCACTTCTTCCACCGGCATATACTCGTCCCTACGTCGGGGTGGCCCGTAGCGTTGGGAATGGCTACCCATGTCATGCATGAGTATTCGTTGGGGTAAAGACCCGCGGCCTGGTGCTCCAGAAGAGGTTCGAGGAGGTACTCAACACTTCGGGTTCGCCCAGAGGAAGAAAGGGAAGGCCGGGAAGATGACGTCTACGTTTGGAAGTTCCGTTCGAAGAATCTCCTTTAAAAAGATAATCGGGCTATTTGGTGTCCCCGAGAACTGCGTACGCCAAGAACCTGGCGGGCGGAAAGAGCAGGATTCCTGCGTACGTCGAGGCTTCCTGCTTGGACATGGCTCGCTAGAGTGCGACAGAATCTCCTTGCTGAGGGTTCCGCCATCTCATGACGGTGAGGAAATCGAGGTAATGGAAATGCATGAGATCTACCAAATTGAAAAAATACGATGCCCACAGCGGCGCATATCGTGAGGCCGCGGGCAGAAGCAAACTGCACTACGGGGACTGAGCGTGGGCGATTGAAAAGAGGACGGACCAAGTATTCCTCCGAGGCTCTTCCTCGTCGTTTCCCTCGACTTTCCAAACGTCTTCGAAAACGCGATAACAGGCTCCCGGTCCATACCGTCCTAAATTTGGCTTCGATAGAGTTCCGAGACTGCATGCTTGCAAGCGTGCTCGAATCTTAGCGGACTCACCGCTTTGGTGTTTGGCATCCTTATCGTGGCGAGAGTAAGGTACCCCACTCAGCTCTGTCGAGGTGCTCGGTGAAGAGAGCTTCTTCCGTCTCTTCATAGACCACATCTTCAGCAATTCGGTTTCTTGGTATTCCACTTATATGAAGATCCCGGCACCAGTGACCCAGACTATTTTGTTAAGTTAGTCGTCGTCTCACCATTGCGTGGCAATTTACTGCTTTTCAGCAATGTTAAGTACTTACGGTCCATTCATATCCATATACACGCTAGATTCTAGCGTGCCGGTAACATAGACTTGACATAACCGCGGTTGTAACGCTCTGCCTCATCGTATCATTGACCGGTGACAGGGCTAACGAACGAGAACGACTTGTAGCGTATCATTTCCGCCCGCGCCGTCCGGTAAAATCGTATACGAAAGATTCGTGTGCTACATCGAAGCTCGGGCCGTTGTATACCGGGTAGCCGACCTTATAATCGTCCTTCTCGCTCACGGGCAATAAAGGATCGTGCGGCCTGCCGAGGAGCGGGTAGACCGTGCCGTACTTTTTGACGTGCAACATAACACCCATGCCAATCTTCAAAAGTGCCACTCAATTAGCGTGAGTAAACTTTGTAGAAATTGCGATAGAAATTCTCACCTCCTGTCCCGTCCAAAATATAGGCCATCGACCAGGGCGTCCTCCTCGCATGTCCCAGCCATGACGAAAAATACGGGTTCTGACGATCAGCGGTATAACGGGCGGATGCAGCTTCCGTCATCCGCGGGCTTGTACCCTACCTCCCCGTGTACCACCGGGACGCCGAATCCCAGCAGCGACAGGGCGATCAGCGATATCGAGAGTAGCGGCACCATCACTGCGATGTGTCGCTTCGAAACCTCTTCCAGCTGCTATTCCACCAAGACGGTGCGAGATTGACGCCGAAGACGTTGCTGTAATAGTCGCTCCCGAGGTTCGGTATGCAGCCAAGGCTTGTTTGCGTCGTCCGCTGGCGGGAGTGGTGGTGAGAGGAGGGGTTGTTCTTCTGTGGTTTGGTCAGCCTCTACCGTTGCTGTGCCTTCTTCTGCTCTTTCCAGCGCGGCACTTCCGCTGCTGCTGCTGCTTCTGCTGCTCTCTATCTCTGCGCGCACAGCCTCTTCGGACCCGGGCAGGGCGGCGTAACCCGCCTTTTCTTGAAACTAAAGAACTTCGTCGTGAAAATGAAGCTTGTATTTGATCTTCGCATTACCCGCGAAATAATTCAAGCTTACAGAAAAAAAGAGAAGAAAGAAGAGAAAAGGGGGGGGGG